>JAQZBX010041086.1:0-22464 GCA_029593785.1 Cabassous unicinctus
TAAATGGGATGAAATACCATATGTTCAAAGTTTTGGGCATGGTGTGATGTTAGCAAGTCACAGGCCTAATACAATCTGCCAACAAAGATAAGAGAAGAAACTATTTCCTGATTCCAACACCTCAGACAAAGTGCTGGACTTGTTCTTGATACCACTGCTCCTCCAGCACATTATGAAGGAGGAGAAGAAGGTTGGGAGGGTGATCCTGAACTGCCCTTAGATTCCCACAGAAATGGTTTCCCCACCTCTTACTCAGGGTGGTACACAATTTGGCCAGGGAGACCTCCTAGTGCTGGGCAATTCCAAATAAGGAGGGTGCCAGCTGGGATTGTTAATCAAGGTCATCAAAGAGGCTACTTGTTTGTAAACACTCCATTCTCAGCTTCAGACTTGTAAAGTTGGAAGCTTTGAGTCCCAAGTTATAAGGAAGATCCCAAGAAAATGGAAAACATTTTCAATTTTATTATTGCAAATCAAATTCCTTGTTGGGTGGACATACAGGCCTTATTGAATGTGCTGTTAACTTCAGTAAAAAGGAGAATAGTGCTAGAAAAAGACCATGAACAATATAATGGCCTGGAAGATGGAGGACTAAAAAGGCATTGATATCACTTCTCTCCCAGGAAAATAGCTAGAGGCCAAGTGGAGACTGTATGGGAGGTTGTTCTGAGACTAAGGGGACTAGGGAAAGGTTAGACACCATGCAGAAGAGAGAAGGGTTAAGGAAATGAGTCTTGGCTGCCTAGAAAAATCCCATGAGTAACGCTGCAGCAGTAGCTGCTGGTGCCCATTCCCCCACCCTTAGAGCAAAGAGCAAGGGGTCCACTGACCCTTGGAAGGTGGCTGCAGTCTGAGGGGGCTGCAGAGCTCCTTTTCCCAAGACAGGGTAGTGGGAGGAATACAGCCTATAGCAAATTCAGATTTTGGCCACTGAACTTGGCTTACTGCATTGGAGTGATCCCTCATTCTGGGCTGGGTGGGAACATGATATTGTTTTCCCTGAGAACCCACAGGGAATGAAAGGTAATTTGCCTTCTTAAACACCCCCCCTACTCTCCTGGGCTTCTTCAAGAGGAAACAGAGTAAGGGAAGGTGTGGCCAGCAAGGGAGTAGAAGATTTTGAAAAAGTTTGTTTGTGAAGCTTGAACTACACTGAGGACATCACTTTAGTCTCACCCTTGGAGTTACAGTGAATGAATTCCCCCCTAGCATCTGGAATCTGAACTAAGAGGTCTGTCAAAGACCACCATCTGCTGGCAGACCAGAAAAGTGCATTTAAAGAGAGGAAAATAAATAAATAAATAAATAAGGCAATCAAATGCCTTTATTTTTTATTTTACTTAAGATTTAAAAAAATTTTTTTGTATTTTAAAAGATGCTTAGATTACATAAATATTACACAAAAATTACAAGGCTTCACATGTTCCACACCTCCCACACCTCCCATAATATCCCACATAAACAACTTTCATTAGTGTGTCAAATCACCTACAATGAATATAAACATCTTGGGGCTTTGCCATTTAGCATGGACCATAGTTCATACTGTAGACCACACTCTCTCCCACACAGTTCATGATATATGCTGATGTAATATGGCCTAAATTTGTCATTGTAATATCACTCAGGATAATTCTCAGGTCCCAAAAAAGTCCTTGTACTACAACTGCTTTTCACTTCCCTGTCCTGAAAGCATCCAATGGCCACTGGCTCCACCTCACTGTTGTAATTTCTGCCATTGCTTGAGTCACAATATGTTTACAACACAATTCCAGTGAGTCCACTGTAGTCCATAGCTCTTCCCTCAAACCTGAGGTGTTTGGGATGGTGATGTCCACTCCAGCTCCAAATGAAAGGGGGCTTATATCCCAATGGATATGATGGATGGGATTATTCTGCCTGCACCTGCAGACTGTCTCCATTCCCTAGAATGGCCGTTGTCCATCATCATCTGGTCACTAGGTGACTTGAGTTAGTCCATTGAGCTGTAGAGTAGGAGTTGCAGCTCCACTGAGATTCCAGGCACAGCTGGCACATGGGCAGGCCAAATTTTCCAGTCTCTGGAAGAACACCTACAAACTCCAGCATCACATATAGGTTTGAATAGAAGGGACTGATGGACCATGTGCAGGGAGGACTTATTTGAGTCTAACTCTGTCACTCTCAGGAGCACAGATTCCAAAGTAAAGCCCACTGATAAGGCATCAATCTGTGGAGCTATCCCTGCTTGTATAGGACCTGGGTGTCTCCAGAGCCATCAGGAGCCCCTCTGTTTGGGGTGATATCCATTTTAGTGTTCTATGAGATCCTTCTGAGGTGTGCATAAGTGCTACTTCTGGGATGACTTCCTGACACTCTTTGAAGTCTATTAGCCACATGAACTCATTTGTCTTTACCTTTTCCCCCTTTTAATCAAGGTATTTTTCCAGTCATATTGCCAATTGGCACTTTGTGTTAATCCCTCGTTGCCAGGGAGTCTCATCCCCGGGAGTCACGTCCCACATTGAGGGGAAGGTGATGCCTTCATATGCTGAGTTTGGCTTAGAGAGAGGCCCCATTTGAGCAACAAGGAAGCTTTCTGGTGGCAACCCTTAGGCACCCTATAACAGTAGGCTAAGTTTCAATTACAAGAGCAAAGACTCATAAGGCTATTCATCAATAACAAGAACCCATTAATGGACCATCCTCCTTTGCCAGACACTGCCCCTGCACTCAGAGGACTGTTGCTGCTCCCTTGGAGAATGTGGCAGAGCTCTCCAGGCTGGGAAATCAGTATTGCCTCATTTATTGAGTGATTGTCCACCCACTGTGACCATGCCCTACCCCTTGATCTTTTGGAGAATTTTATATATCTTTAAGCCTCCTTCTCCAAGGCCCTTGGAAACTAACCTGTACATTATTACTGGGTACTTAGCTCTGCTTTGAGCAGTTGAACAGGGATAATCCTTAATACACAGAGCAAGCAGAACCAAGAATCAAAGAACAATGGTAGCACACAGCTACTTAACAGTAAATCCCTTGGCAAGAGGGAGAAACTGAACATCAAATTAAACTCAGCATCATGATAAGATGCCAAGACATCAGGAAAAAATTACTAGGCATATTAAGAAAAAAATATACGACTCAGACAAAGAAACAAATACAAACTCCAGATGAAACACGGGGCTTGAAGCAACTAATGAATGAGGTTCATACATATCTCCTAAGACAATTAATGGAGTTGAAGGACAACATGGCTAAATAAATAAAAGATATTAATAAGTTACAGGGTGAGCTCCAATCGTTTCTCCTCCCACATGATCCACTGTTCATTCTGGGGTTTGCTGTTTATTGAGAGCTGCTCTGGGTTGTGGGACCCCAGCATGCTAGTCATGTCTGGTCAACCCAGCCTTCAGCAGCCATCACACTGATCAATCAGCAGCCATCAATATTGACAAAAAACCCTCCAACAGCAAAGAGGCTCAGATGATGTTTAACATTTTAGGCAATAAAGTGTTTTTATTTAAGGTTGAGATGAAAAGTCTTTCTTTAAAATCTTCATGGAGGACTACCTTTCAATCCTGAATCTGGTGTAATATTCTCATTGACTTATCTATTAAAAATGTTTTGTTTAAGAAGCTATGGTATTTGGTACAACCTTTGAGTTTTAACAAGAACTTTTGCAAATACCCATTATACTTACTCTTGTGGTATATAAAAGTTTTAATACTTTAAATCCCATAGTCCATTCCATTTCATAATTTATATTTATCACCTTTATCACCTCTATTAGAGATTGTGCTTTCAATTGCTAAAATGAGTTAAAGTGTAAGACACCACCTGTTTTAGAAGAAACATTTACAAATTATTTTCTCCTTCCTTTTCTAGTAATGAATATTTTTTTAGCCAATGTGTTTTCACTAACCTGCCAATCGAGTGGCTTTAGTGTTTCTGAAGTATTTCTGGTACAAGTACTTCATACAAGGTGGAATTCTTACTTTTTGTTCTAAGTATTGGATTATCAGCAACAATAAAAAAGGCAAAATGTTATTCAATACAAAAATACCTTTTATCAAACTCAAAATATGTCAACAGTAAAAAAAAACGTGCTGGGTGAGCATAAAGAAAAATTAAAAATCTTGACTAGAAAAATAACAGAGCTTATGGGAATGAAGGACAGATTAAGTGAGATTAAAAATACAATAGATGCATAAAACATCATATTGGAAATCATAGAAGAAAGAATCAGGCCAGAAAAGCTAAAATTTTAAAGAGAGAAGAACAGAGAAAGAAGAGAATGGAAAAAATTAAGCAGGTGTTCAGGGAGTTGAATGATAGAACAAAATGAACCAACATACTCTCATGGAAGTTTCAGAAGGAGAAGAGAAGACAAAAGAGGCAGAAAGAGTATTTGAGGAAATAATGAGCCAAAATTTTCCCAACTCTCATGAAAGACATGAATATACACATCCAGGAAGCACAGCATTCTCCAATTAAAATAAATCTAAATAGACCTACCCCAAGACATAATATTCAGAATGCCAAATGCCAAAGATTAAGAGAAAATTCTGAAAGCAGCAAGGGAGAAGTGAAACATCACATACTAAGGTCTTCCTGTAAGACTTAGTGCATATTTGTTTTCTAAAACCATGGAGGCAAGAAGGCAGGTGTATGATATAATTACAGTAATGTAAGAGAAAAATACCAGCCCAGAATTCTTTCTCTAGGAAAACTGTCCTTCAAATATGATGGTGAGTGTAATATAGGCACAGAGAAAAAGAAACTAAGACAGTATGTAAATAAGAATCCAGCTCTTCAGGAGACACTAAAGGGAGTTGTGCAGCCAGTAAAAGTTAAAAAAAAATTAAATTAAAAAAACAGAAAAATCAGAGACAGAGGCTTGAAGTAGAGTGTAGAAGTGAAGGGTATCAGAAAGGCTAAATAAAATGGCAAAAACTCAGACAAAAATAAGATATGACATATGAAAGCCAAAGGATAAAATGGTTGAAGTAAGGCCTTTACAAAATTATGTTGAATATTAATGCATTAAACTCCCCAATCACAATTTGGCTATTATATGTCATTCATCTTCAAGAAAGTTTTGGATCACAGAAGGGTTACAAAGGGAGAAGGAGAGGCTAACAGGTGGAGGGTGTCTGGGATGAGGGTTTCATGGGAGGAAGTTCACCTGAAATACATGAAATATATATAAAATTGTTCAAATGATCAAGGGGTGGGGCATGGTCACAGCAGGTAGACAGTCACTCAATAAAAGAGGGAATACTGAATTCACAGCCAGGAGAGCTCTGCCACATTCTCCAAGGGAGCAGCAACTGTCCCCTAAGTGCAGGGGCTGTGTCTGGTAAAAGTGGAGGGTCCACTGATAGGTTCTTGTTATTGATGACTAGCCTCATGAGTCTTTGCTCTTGTAATTGAAACTTAGCCTACTGTTATGGGGTGCCTAAGGGTTGCTACCAGAAAGCTTCCTTGTTGCTCAAATGGGGCCTCTCTCTAAGCCAAACTCAGCATATGAAGGCATCACCTTCCCCTCAATGTGGGACGTGACTCCCGGGGATGAACCTCCCTGGCAACGAGGGATTAACACCAAGTGCCAACTGGCAATATGACTGGAAAAATACCTTGATTAAAAGGGGGAAAAGGTAAAGACAAATGAGTTTATGTGGCTAATAGACTTCAAAGAGAGTCAGGAGGTCATCCCAGAAGTAACGCTTATGCATCCCTCAGAAGGATCTCATAGAACACCAAAGTGGATATCACCCCACACAGTGGGGCTCCTCATGGCTCTGGAGACATCCAGGTCCCATATAAGTGGAGAGAGCTCTAGATACTGATGCCTTATCAGTGGGCTATACATTAAAATCTGTCTCCTGAGAGTGACAGAGTTGGACTCAAATAAGTCCTCCCTGTACATGGTCCATCAGTCCCTTTTATTCAAACCTATATGTGATGCTGGACTTTGTAGCTGTACTTCCAGAAACTGGAGCCTCTGGCCTACCCATGTGCCAGGTGTGCCTGGAATCTCAGTGGAGCTGCAACTCCTACTTTACAGCTCAATGGACTCACCCAAGTCATCTGCTGAGGAGATGATGATGGACAACGGCCACCCCTGGGAATGGAGAGAGCCTGCAGCTCCAGGCAGGATAATACCATCCATCATATCCATGGGATATTAACCCCCTCTCACTTGAAGGTGGAGTGGACATCACCATCCTAAACTCCTCAGGAGTAGGGGAAGAGCTATGGGCTAGAGTTGACTTAGTGGTATTCTGTTTTAGACATAATGTGATTCAAGCAATGGAAGAAATTGCAACAGTGAGGGTGAGCCTGTGGCCCCTGGACACTTTTGGTGCAGGGAAGGGAAAAGCAGTTGTAATACAGGTGCTTTTTGAAGACTTGGGAATTATCCTGAGTGACATTACAATGACAGATATAGGCCATTTTACATTAGCATATAACATGCAGATCTGTGTGGGAAAGAGTGTGGTTTATAATGTGAACTATTGTCCATGCTTAGTGGCAAAGCCCCAGGATGTGTATATCTATTGCAGGTGATGTGCTACACTAATGAAAGATGTTTATGTGGGATGTTATGGGAAGTGTGGTAGGTGGGGAACATGGAAATCCCTGTAATTTTTGTGTAACATTTATGTAATCTAAGCATATTTTAAAATAAAAAGAAAACATAGGCTGACAGAATGAAAAAGAAAACATGAGCAATCCATATGCTGTCTGCAGAAGACTCATAGACCCAAGGATGAAAATTGTTTGAAAATAAAATGTTGGAAAAAATATTTCATGCGAACAGTAACCAAAAGAGAAGGGGATACCTGTACTGTTTTCAGACAAAACAGATTTTAAATGCAGAAAGTGAAAGAAGATGCAGAAGACCATTATATATATTTTTTCCTTTTTCTTATTTCTTATTTTTTATTACTTTATTCACTCATCCAATACATTTTTTTTTTTTGAGATCCCAGGGGGCCAGGGACTGAACTCAGCACCTTGTATGTGGGAAGCCAGCACTCAACCACTGAGCCACATGGGGTTCCCTGAGTTGATTTTTTCATTTATTTTGCTTTTTGTTTGTTTTTCTGTTTTTTTTTTAGGCGGTACTGGAACCGAACCAGGACCTCCCAGGTGGGAAGCAGGCGCTCAACTGCTTGAGCCACAGCCATTCCCCTAATACACTTTTTATCAGTACCTACTTTGTACTAGGCTCTGGGGTTAGGGCAAAGCAATGGGTTCCACTCCTGACTCGGTTTCCCCCTCAGCAGTGGCTCTTGGAGCATGCACCTTGGACCAGCAGCAAAGCACCCCTTGTAATCTCAGGTCAGCCTCATCTTTGGGAGCCAACGACCCATGCTTTAACCCGCCCTCAAGGAACACTAACGCACTCTAAAGTTTCAGGCAGAAACTTTCTGGACCAACCTGGCCGGTGAGAAGGACAGCGCTTCTTAAATCAGCAGAGCTCAACTCCTGAGCCAGGGCTTATCTTCAGCGATGTCAAATGAGCATCACGTGCCTGAGCTAGCCCATTTCAAAGCCCTGGCTGTCGCATCTCCTAATGAGCTTAGGGTATATAGATAGAGTCGTAAATAAGCTGGATATTTGTTTTTGTTGTTCAGTGTGAATATATTCTAAAGACTAACTGAAGCAGGTAAGAAAGCTTTCCTCAGACCCTGCAAGGATTCTAATTACTTTTAACTTCGCGTGTGACAGACCTTATATAAGGTAAGCCAACTACAGGGACAGTGGAACATTTTCACGCTACACCTTCCATAGGAGAGACTGCCAGAGTTCCTGAGGCCCCTCCCAGGTGCCGTGATCTCTGATATTCCTTCCCCAGGACTGAACGTGAAGACCATTATATATTAATAAAAGGCACAATCCACAAGGAAGGAGTAACAATCATAAATATCTATTCACCTAACCAAAGGGCTCCAAAATACATGAGGCAAACTCCGTTGAGAAATAGATGTCTTTACAAAAATAATTTGAGATTTTAACATGCCACTCAATTCAATAAATAGTACAACTAAAGAGAAGATCAACAAGAACACAGAGAACTTGAACAATATCATAAATGAGATAGAGCTGACTGAAATATACAAGCATTGCACCCAAAATCAGCAGGTTATACATTCTTCTCAAGTTTTCACGGATCTTTCTTCAGATGTAACAGTTTTTGGGCCACATAACAGCTCTCAATTAATTTAAGAAGATTGAAATCTGTGTTTACTTTTTAGTTTTTAATTGTTTATATTTTCAATTATTAAATGTACAAATAAAGTTAAGAGAAAAAAAAAGATCTATGCAGTTCAGTGTGAGTAAACTATATCTCAATAAAAAATATTAAAGGCAAAAAAAAAAAAGATTGAAATTATACAAAGCACATTCTCTGATTATAAAGGAATGGAGCAGGAAATCAATAATAGGCAGGAAAAGGGAAAAGTCACAAATATATGGACTTTATAAACAATATATAAACAACACTCCTAATCACTGGGTCAAGAATAAATTGCAAATGAAATTAGTAGATACTTTGAGTTGAATAAAAACTTGAACAAAACTTATGGGATACAATGAAAGAAGTGCTGAGAGGGAAATTTGTAGACTTTTTAAATTTTTATTTTATTTTTTTATTTTTTAAAAGATATTTAGATTACATAAATGTTACATAAAAATTGTAGGGGATTCCCATATGCCCGCTCCCTACACCTCCCACACTTTCACACATTAACAATATACTTCGTTATTGTGGTATATTTGTGACAATTGAACACACATTGAAGCATTACCACTAAGTGTGGATTATAGTTTGCATCATAGTTGAAACTCTCTCTGATATATTTTTGTAAGTTATGACAAGATATAGAAATTTATAGTTTTAAATGTCTATGTTAAAAAGGAAGAAATCTAAAATCAAAGACCTAACTGAATAACTGGAGAAACTAGAAAAAAAAAAGAACAACTCAATCCTAACACAAGCAGAAAGAAAAAAATAGCAATGATTAGAGGAGAAATAAATGAAATTGAGAACAAAAAGCAAAAGAGAAAATCAACAAAAACAAAAACTGGTTTTTTGATAAGATCAATGAAATTGACAAACCCTTAGCGAGACTTAAAAAAAAACGGAGAAAATATACAAATAGAAATAGAGGAGGAACATTAGGACCAACCCCACAGAAATAAAAAGGATCATAAGAGAATATTATGAGAAACTGTATGCTAAGAAATTAAACAATCTAGATGAAATGGACAAATTCCTAGAAAAGCACAAACAACCTGATTGGATGTACAAGAATTCCAAAATGGATAAGTAGAAGTAAACTCTCACTATTTGAAAATAACATGATCTTATATTTTGAAAATTCCAAAATATCTACAACAAAACCATTAGAGCTAATAAATGAATTCAGCAAAATGGCAGGATACAAGGTCAACACACAAAAATATTAGCCTTTCTATACATGAGTAATGAACAAGATGAGGAAGAAATAAAAAAAAAAAAATCCTTATACAATAGCAAAGAAAAAAAAGAGACAAATATATAAGAATTAATTTAACTAGCAATATAAAGGATCCATATACAGAAAACTATGAAACACTGCTAAAAAGAAATCAGAGAAGACCTAAACAAATATAGGGACATTCTATGTTCATGGGCTGGAAGAGTAAACATCATGAAGATGTCAATCCTACCCAAGCTGATTTCTAGATTCAATGCAATACCAATCAAAATTCCAAAAGCCTAATTTACAGAAATAGAAAAGGAAATTACCAAATTTATTTGGAAAGGAATGTTGTCACAAATAGTCAAAATCATCTTAGAAAAGACCAATGTGGGAAGACTTTCACTTCCTGACCTTAAAGTGTATTATAAATCTACAGCAGTCAAACCAGCATGGTATTGGCATAAAGATAGACATGTTAATCAATACATTTGAAATAAGCTTTCATAAATAAACCCTCACCTTTATGGCCAACTGAGTTTTGATAAGCCTAGCAAGTCCAATTTTCTGGACAGAACAGTCTCTTCAACAAACGGTGCTGGGAGAACTGGATATCCATAGCTGAAAGAAAGAGGACTCCTATCTCATTCCCTATACAAGCATCAACTCAAAATGAATCCAACATGTAAATAAAATCCAGGACCATAAAACACCTAGATGATGATGTAAGGAAACATGTACAAGACCTTATAGTAAGTGAGGTTCACTTAAACATTATACCCAAAGCACAAGCAACAAAACCAAAAATGCATAAGTGGGACCTCCTCAAAATTAAATATTTCTGCATCACAAAGGACTTTGTAAACAGGGTAAAAAGGCAGCCTACACAATAGGATAAAATACTTGGAAATTACACATCCAGCAACAGCCTAATATCCCTCATATATAAAGAGATCCTACAATTCAATTAAAAAAAAAAAAGACAAATGACCTGATTTAAAAAATGAGCAAAAGACCTGAAAACACATTTTTCTAAAGAAGAAATGCAAATGGTGAAAAAACACATGAACAAAATGTTCAACATAATTGGTGATTAGGGAAATGCAAATCAAAACTACAATGAGATGTCATTTTACACCTACTAGAATGGCCACTATCAACATAACAGAAAATTACAAATGTTAGAGAGGATGTGGAGAGATATGAATGCTTAAGCACTATTGTTGGTAATATAGAATGGTACAGTCACTGTGGAAATCTGGTGATTCCTAAGGAAGTTGGATATAGATCTGCATGTGATGCAGCAATACAACTGCTAGGTGTATACCCAGAAAAGCTAAGAGCAGTGACACAAAGAGACATCTGCACACCAATGTTCATAATGATGTTATTCACAATTGTTCAAAGATGGAAACAACCCAGATGTCAATCAACTGACAAATGGATAAACAAACTGTTGTATATACACAGGATGGAATATTAGGCAGCTGTAAGAAGAAACGAAGTCATGAAACATATGACAATGTGGACGAACCCAGAGGACATTATGTTGAGTCATGCAAGCCTGACACAAAAGGACAAATATTGTATGATTTTGCTATTATGTAATAAATATAATGAGCAAATTCATGGCGTTAATAGCTAGAATGTAAGTCACCAGAAAATAGAATGTGGTTAGAGAATGGGAAGCTGAGGTTTAGTTTGTGCAGAATTGGTAAAAAAGTTGTTTGTGAATGTTTGGAAATGAATGGAAATGGTAAAAGCACATCATAGGATTTGTAATTAGTAGCACTAATATATGGATATGATAGTTGTTTGTTTTTTCCTTTTTTGGAGTAAGTAAAATGCTCTAGGGAGAGGAAAAAACAGCTGTAATGTGGAGGCATTTTGGGGACTTGGGAATTGTCCTGAATGACATTGCAATGACAGAAACAAGCCATTATATATCTTGCCATAACCTACAGAATTGGGTGGGAGAGAGTGTAAACTACAATGTAAACTTTAATCCATGCTAAGTGGCAATGCTCTGAAAGGTGTTCATCAATTGCAATGAATGTGCCACACTAGTGAAGGATGATGTAAATATTAGAAAATGTGGGAGGTGTGGGGAATGGGAAATATGGGAATCCTCTATATTTTTATGCAATATTTATGTAACCTAAGTATTTTTTTTTAAAGTAGGTGTAATATGATGGCATTTTCAGTACATTGGAATTATCCTGAATGATACAGATACAGGCCATTATATATCTTGTCATAACTCACAAAAATGTGTTAGAGAGGGTTTAAGCTGTAATGTAAACTATAATCCATGCTTAGTGGCAATGCTCCAAAGTATGTTCATCAATTGTAACAAATGTACCACACTAATGAAGGATGTTGTTAATGTAGGGGAGCATGCAATGGGTAGGAGTGGGGCATGTTGGAATCCTCTGAACTTTTTATGTAACTTTTATGTAATCTATGTATCTTTTTAAAAAATGCTTTAATATTGATGGCAGTGATGAATGCACAATGCTCTGATTATAACATAAGCCATTGATTGTACACTTTAGGTAAATTGTGTGGTTTATGAACAAAAAATATATAACTGGGTGGGTTGGGGAAAAACACAGCAAATATAAGATACGGACTATAGTTAGCAGTAATACTTAGATGATGTTCTTTCATAATTTGTTACAAATGTTTCACAGCAATACAAGATATTGGTGGTGGGGTGAGGTATGGGAGATGTGTATGATATTATGCATGTATGTTTTCTATACACTTATTGTTTATGTATTATTATATATATTATTCATGTTTGAGTGATACACTTCATATATATATATAATCCCATAACCATGCTGAATCTCTGAGCAACAATAATCCAGACAATTTGGTGCATGTTACAGGGGACCAAGCAGTTCCCCGAGGTGAGCCAAATTGGAAACCAAATGAGGAGTCAGACAGGACCAAATTGAATCATTAAGTTTATATTATTGCAGGTCTTGGAAAAGGAGCGCCCAGACAAAGGAACCTTAATTAAATCAGCAAACAGTTCAAGACCCTGAAGAAAACCAGCCTATTTAGAACAACTGCTAAAGTCTTATAGGCAGTACTGTGATTTAGAACTAGAGGACCCTGCTAACCTGTGCACTGTTAATTATACTTAATATGCTCCTTATACAAGGAGAAAACCCTAGAAATTGGAAGGGGAATTGGACATGCCTGTGCCACAATTAGTAGAGATTGTCTTTAAGGATTTTCACAATTCAGAGTTCACCCATGAGAAGCAACAAAAGAAACATGTTGCCTACAAAGCAAGCCTCATATTAGCAGCTATCAGCAAGAACATCAGAGGCCCACAGACCCTGAGATGAGGGAAAGCTTCCATGGGAAGCTCAGTGAAGAGTAAGAACCCCAGGGCCCTCCAGGAACACAATTAGGTTCCCCGAATTGCACTTACTAAAGGAGGAGGGACACTGGAAGCAGGAATACCTCTGTCTCCCTGGGAAAGGAAAGGCCAGTATATCCCAACCAGCAACCCAAGTCCCACAGTTAGCAGGGCATGATGACAGCAACCTGGAGTAATGGGGCCTGGGAGCACCTTCCACTAGTCAGGATCCATCCCGATCACACACAACGAACCTTGGGTCACATTTCAAGTGGGTAAGAAGTTAGTTGACTTCCTGATGGACACTGGAACCACTTAATCAGTTTTAAATCAGAGGCTAAATAAAGAAACTAATGAATCATTCCTTATCATTGACATTTGGGGAAGTAAAATATTTAAATAAACAATCCGCAGAACCACTGCCATGTCAGATTGGAAAGACTCATCTGACTCATTAGATTTCACTACTACATGCCTGAATGCCCAATTCTCCTTTTCAGGCAACACTCTCCAAATTGCAAGCTTCACTTTGATTTTCACCTAATTAAGTGAACTTACAGGTCCCAGCCAAACAGATCTTTGTCTTCCAAGCAGCCATGTTGGAATTAGCTGGAGACACTGAGAAGTTTGAAGAACCCAAAGAGATAAAACAGGTTCCAGCTGATGTATGGGCTACTGGGTGACCCCCAGAACGGTCAGGTGAAACACAGGAAATCAAGGTAAGACTGTCCAAACACCACCCCACCATCTCTAAAACAGAATCCACTCAGATAGATTAGACCCAGCATCTCCCCTTAATCAAGAAACTTCTTAAGTGTGGACTAATTAGACCCTGTCAACCAGTCTTTAATACCCCTATCTTACCAATGCTTAAACCAGGTACTTTGGGATGTAGATTTGTACCAAATTGAAAGCTATTAATCAGATAGTGGAGGATGTCTACCCAGTGGTGCCCCATCCCTACAAACCCTTTGTTAATATTACTAACACATACACTTGATTCACAGTCTTGGACTTAAAAGATGATTTCTTTTGAATCCTGCTAGAGAAGGAATCACAGAGACTCTGCTTTGGAATGGGAAGATCCCAACAATGGAATTAAACAACAGTATTTTTGGACTGTGCTGTCATGGGTTTAAGAATTCTCTGACCTTTGGGGGCAAGCCCTGTCCAGGTATCTGCAGGTGGTGCAACCCCAGAAAGGACTCTTTCTTCAATATGTAGATGACATAACAAAACATAAAAGATCTCACATGAGAACACCATGATGTTACAGAGACTAGCTAAAAAAGGATATGTGTTAGTAAAGAAGGTCCAAGTTACACAAACTCATGTTAACTATCTTGGTTTTAAATTCTCTGAGAGACAATAGGCCCTCCTGCCCTGTCAAAAGGAAGCCTTATATTGAGTATCAAAGCCTAAGAATAAAAAGGGACTCATAGGCTTTCTAGACATGGCTTATTACTATAAACTCTGGATACCTAATTTTGGACTTATAGCTAAGCCACTATATGAAGCCTTAAAGGAAATATAAAAGAGGCCCTGGTATGGGCACCAGAATGTGCACTTACTTTTAGAACCTTAAGCAAAAATTACTTACTTTCCCAGCTCTATGACTGCCAGACTCCACAAAAAAATTACACTTGTTCTTACATGAATGGCAAGGCATCACCCTGGGAGTTTTTGCTCAACCTTTTGGTGGAGCACCCAACTGATAACATTCCTATAAAACAACCAGACCCTACATCTCAAGGCTGGCCTACCTGTCTGCTCAAGACACAGCCATTTGTGGCCTCCTTCTAGAGAAAGAAAAATTCACATTAAGCTCTCCAGCTTACATCTGTACTCCTCATGATTTAATTACAATATTTAAACAGAAAGGAGATCAATCAAGCCTCTCTGTTATACAATCCTATTGTGACCTTAAAGACTATTGAAAAACTTAACCCTGCCACATTGCTCCAAGAGTTTGGGATAAACCAGAGTGGATACCTCTCAAATATGACTGTGTATATCTCCTTAAGAAAAGATATTCCAGTAGACTGGGAGTGACTGATGTAACTGTAAAAATCCTAGCTCTTGAATTATCTACTGGTGGAAGTAATTTTGTGGACCATAGGAGGAAATGAGCAAGGTATTTGGTAGTCATCCTGGTAGAAACTTTGGAAGTAGGATCCCTGCCTCTGGGACTTCAGCTCAGAGGGCTGAACTGGAAACCCTTGGAAGAGCCCTCCAGTTAAGTACAGGACAAAGAGTGAACATTTATACAACCTCCAGATATGTTTTTGCAATGTTATATACCCATGGAGCAATTTGGAAAAAGAGGTGAATACTCACTTCTGCTAATAAGGACATAAAACATGTTGATCTCTTTCTAAAGTTGTTTGAAGTTTTGATGCCTCCCCCAAGGAATTAGCAGTCATTCATTGCAGAGGACACTAAACTTCCAATAGCAGGGAAGCAAACAGAGCTGTTTAGCTGATAAAGCCACTACGTTAGCTGCAAGGAAAATAGAATCAACTCTTATTATACCACTCCATACTGAAAGACTGGACCACAAATTAAGATATCAAAGTTGATGATACCCTAACCTAAAGCCATTTGGGGAACCACAATACGGGAAAAAGATTCAGCCAGAACAAAAGAGTGGGGATATACTCAAGCCACAGACAATGGCTGGTTGAAAAAAAGAGTCCCTGGCAGAACCTTGGGAAAACTACCACAAATTATTCATACTTGAAAGCTTATTGAAACCCATTACCACTCATTTCCATAGACTTATTATGGATATGAAACTGTTCCAGTCATTAAGTCAATGCCTCATAGGACCCAGTCTATGCTGGATGGTTCAGTCAGTAAATGATCAGTTGTGTAACTTGTTCTCAAATTAACCCTAAAACTCAGCCTCCAGCCTTCAACAAAGGAGTACAATACAGAAGACTAGGATGAGGAGAGGACTGGAAAACTGTCTTTACTGTAATGCCAAGAGCTGCTGAGAACTTCACATATTTGTTACTGTTTGTAGACACTCACTAATTGGGTAAAAGCCTTCCCATGCCAAATAGAAAAATCTTGAAAAGTAGTCAAAGTCTTACTTAAAGAAATCATTCCAAGGTTTGGACTTCCTATATCCACACAAAGTGATTTTATTTCTAAAGTGACTAAGGATGTGTCTGGTCTGTTATAGATTGGCACTTGCATTCTTCCTGAAGATTTCAATCCACTGGGAAGAATAAGCAAATGAATCCCACCTTAAAAGAAGCCATTGCCAATATTTATTTAGAATCTCACCACAAGTGGTAGAAAGCTCTGCCAATTACACAACTCATGGTTAGGATCATGCCCAAAAGAAGACTTTGATCAAGTCCTTATGAAATGGCTTAGGGAAGACCATTTCTTAAAAATGAATTGGGATTGGAGATGGAAGATGGCAACGGGTAGGAGGGCACTTGCGGGCTTACTCTGAGGATGGTGATTGGGTCCTACCTGGGAGTCTGTGCTTGGCCGCATGGAGGGAGAAGCTTGGGATATCTATCTGGAGGCAGCTTGAAGGTGTGGATTGCTCGGTAGAGATTTGTGAGTTTTAAACCTGCCCATGGAGGTTAACACAGAGTGCTGAGCCCCACCCTCAGGGAAAAAGGCTGGTTTGAGCTGCAACTCCCTGCCGACAACCTGGTGAGGTGGAGCATTCTTCGAGAGTGGGAGGGTTCGGCAAAGCGTTGAGAGGGGTTTCCTTTCTGTGGATTTGGCTGCCTGGAAGCCCTTGCAGCTTTGGGGAACAAAATAACTGACTTGAATCAGCACTAGGCAGAGGGGAGTGGTGAAACTGTAGAGGAAGTTGTTTTACCTAGCTGCCCAGGGACATGCCCCAAATCTTGCTGGCAACCTGGTGAGAGGGAGCATACTCTGAGAGTGGGAGGGTTCTGAGAGAAGGTGGAGAGGGGTTTCCTTTCTTGGGATTTGGCTGCCCGGACCACTTCATAGCTTTGGGGAGCAGATAAGCTGGCTTGAAGCAATGCCAGGCTGAGGGGAGAGATGAATCTACTGAGGAAGTCTTATTTACACAACAGCCCAGTGACATGGAGGCTTGGTTCCTGAGGGGGTGGAGTCAGCCAATTTTATTATTCTGCAAGGACAAGCATCAGAGCTTCAGCTCCCCTGGGGAAACCAGGAAGTGGGAAGTGCTTGATTAGTTTCCATGACCCAGTTAGGGTAACCTCGGAGAAGGGGGTGGTCTAGAAGAGGACTTGTTTTGGGTCCATTATTTCACACACACACACACACAAAGTCACTTTAAAGAATAAAAAATGAATTTTTCTTTTTAATTTAGTTTAGTATCAAAAATCTGCTTCAAAATCAGCAGATAGAACCTTGCAGGGCAATTGATTGATAAACACAAGCAGGCTGAGATGTTCCACAAGGGCCCAAGAAGGAACACTGTTCTTCCTTAGATTGGTTTGACTGCTTGCTTGTGTGGTTGTTTGGTTTTTCTCTGTTTATTTGTTGTCTCTTGCTTTTCTTAACTCTTTCCTCCCCCTCTTCTTTTTCCTTTCATTTTTTTTTTAAATTAGGTGCTGCCAGGTGGTTCTTCTTTGCTGTTCTTCTTCTTCAGTGATTTCCCATTTTCTGTCTATATTGATTTTCTATCCCAAGCTATCTCTTTTCTTTCATTCATCTTTCTGCCTTCGGCTTTCTGTTGTGAGTCTTACATACCATGTGTTTCATTAGCCCACAACTTAAGGATGTCAATTTCTATTCTTTCTATTCTGTTCTTTTCCTTTTTTTATTAATATTAACTTTTCTCTTTCAGCCCTTTCTTTACTCTTTCTCTCCCTCTTCATCATTCCAGGCTTCTAAATCATTATATATATATTCCTGTATTTGGTTTCCCAGTCCTTTGTAGATACTCCACTTTTTTCCTATTACTCTACACTGCATACATGAGCTAAATATTCATTTCACAAAGTCTTATATGGCCCCTCTTCTAACTTTTATCAACATTACTATTATCCTTCTTCCTTTCTCACATCTTTTGTTTCCTCTGGGCTTAATCTTTTGCCTTCAAGGGAACATAGAAAGAGGCAAAGAAATAAAATAAGAAGAAAAAGTGTCAAAGAGAAAACAACACACACACAGAACCACCAGGTAAATGCAATTCTAAAGCAGAGAGAGAAGCTAATCAACTGAGTAAACCCATCAAGATAAAATGATAAGAGGGTAACAAAAAATTACAAACCACACTGAGAAACAGGAAGACATGGACCAGTCAAATGAACAAACTAAAAACCAGGAAGAGATGCAGAACATGAAACAACTAATCAAAATTTTCCAAACAAATATCATGGACCAAGTTAATGAAGGGAAGGAAGAGATTAAAGATATTAAGAAGACACTGGGAGAACATATGGAAGGAATTTTAAACATACATACAAAATTTAATGGATATGATGGTGATCAATGGCACAATCCGAAAAAATCAAAAAGATGACGGATTCACATAACAGCAGATTTGAACAGGCAGAAGAAAGAATTAGTGATGTGGAAGACATATCTGAAATCAAACAGATAGTAGAACACATAGACAAAAAAGATAGAAAAACTCCAGCAGAGACTCAGGGATTTAACTGACAATGCAAAATGCACAAACATATGCATTATGGGCATCCCGGAAGGATAAGAGAAGGTAAACAGAACAGAAGAAGTGTTGAAGGAAATAATGGCTGAAAACTTCCAAACCCTATTGAAAGAGATGGATGTGCAGATCCAGAAAGCACAGCATTCCCCAAAGAGAATAAATCCCAACAGGCAAACAACAAGATATTTACTTGTCAAAATATTTAATGCTTCAGGCAAAGAGAAAATATTCAAGGAAGCAAGAGAAAAGAGCCATCACATACAAGGGAAGCACAATAAGATTAAGTGCTGATTTCACATCTGAAACCATAGAAGAAAGAAGACAGTGGTGTGACATAGTCAAAGTACTAAAAGAAAAATCTACCAGCCCCAAATTCTCTATCCAGCAAAACTGGCATTCAAAAATCAGGGAGAATTCAAGTTATTCACAGATAAACAGAAATTAAGAGAGTATGTCAATAAGGACCCACACTTCAAGAAATACTAAAGGAAATTCTACAAGTTGAAAGGGAAAAACAACAGTGAGAGAGTTGGAAAAGAGTTTAAAAACAAATAAAAAGACAAAAACAGTAAGAAAACAGCATATGACATACATTAGCCCAAAGAAAATATGGTTGAAGTAAGAAATTCACTGCGAGAAATAACACTGAATGTTAATGGATTAAACTCACCACTCAACAGACACAGATTGGCAGAATGGATAAGGGAATATGATCCATCTATATGCTATCTACAAGAAACCGACCTTCCACCCAGGGATTCAAGAAGGCTGAAAGTGAATGGCTGAAAAACAATTTTACAAGCTAACAACAGCTAAAAATGGGCAGGAGTAGCTATTTTAATATCAGACAAAATAGACTTTAAATGCAAAACTATCATAAGAGACAAAGATGGACACTATATATTAGTAAAAGTGGTACTCTCTCAAGAAGAGAGAACAATCATAAACATTTATGAACCTAATTGGGGTGCCTCAAATCACATGAGGCAAACTCTGGAAAAACTAAGTGAAGAAATAAGTGTCTCTACAAATATAGTGGGGAACTTTCATACACCATTATCATTATTAAACAGAACATCTAGACAGAAATCAATAAAGAAACAAAGACTCTGAGCAATACATTAGAGGACCTGGACTTAATAGACATAAACAAATCACTACACCAAATACAACAGGAATTCTGTTCTTCTTGAGTGCACATGGATCATACTCCAAAATAGACCACATCCTAGGCCACAGAACAACTCTCAATGAATTCAGAAAGATTAAGATTATACAAAGTAATTTCTCTGACCACAATGGAATGAAATTGGAAATCACTAAGGGTCAGAGAAACAGATTAGGCACAAAGATACAGAAGTTAAAGAAGACATTCTTAGACAAACAGTGCGTCAAGGAGGAAATATCAAAAGAAATCAGTAACTACCTTGAAACTAATGAAAATGACAACACAACATATCAAAACCTATGGGATGCAGTGAGAGCTGTCCTGAGAGGAAAGTTCATAGTCATAAATACATATATTGAAAAAGAAGAAAGAGCTAAAATTGAAGACCTAACTGCACACTTGGAGGAATTGGAAAAACAACAACAAACTAAACCTAAAGGAAGTAGAAAGAAGAAAATAACAAAGATTAGAGCAGAACTAAGTGAAATATAGAATAAGAAATCACTAGAAAAAATAAAAAATACCAAAAGCTGGTTCTTTGAGAAGATCAATAAAATTGACAAAACCTTAGCCAGACTAACAAACAAAAAGAGAAAACAGATGCAAATACACAAAATAAGGAATGAGCAAGGGGATATCACTACGGACCCCACAGAAATAAAAAGTATCATAAGAGGTTGCTTTGAAAACTTAGATGCCAACAAGAATTATAATTTAGAGGAAATGGACAAGTTTCTAGAAACTCACAAACAACCTACATTGATGAAGGAAGAAATTGATGAACTCAACAGTCCAATTACAAGTAAATAGATAGTCTCAGTCATCAAAAACCTCCCAACTAAGAAAAGCCCAGGACCAGATCGCTTCATAACTGAATTCTACCAAACATTCTGGAAAGAGCTAACACCAATTCTGCTTAAGCTCTTCCAAAAAAACAGAAGTAAATGGAATATTGCCTAACTCAGTCTGCAATGCCAACATTACCCTAATACCAAAATCAAACAAAGATACCACAATAAGGAAAATTACAGACCAATTTCTCTGAAAAACCTAGATGCTAAAATCCTCAACAAAATACTTGCTAATTACATTCAACAACATATCAAATGTATTATATACCATGACAAAGTGGGTTTCATCCTAGGTATGCAAGGATGATTCAATATAAGAAAATCAATCAATGTAATACACCACATAAACAGATTGAAAGAAAAAAATCACATGATCATCTCTATAGATGCAGAAAAACCATTCGATAAAATACAGCATTCTTTCTTGATAAAAACACTTTAAAAGATAAGAATACAAGGAACCTTTCTGAGTATGATAAAGGGCATATATGAAAAACCCAAAGGTAACATCATCTTCAAAGGTGAAATCCTAAAAGCCTTCCCTCTGAGACTGGAACAAGACAAGGATGCCCACTATCACCACTCCTATTTAACATTGTCTTAGAAGTACTTGCTCCAGCACTGAGGCAAGAAAAAGATATAAAAGGCATCCAAATTGGAAAAAAAGAAGTAAAAATTTCATTATTTGGAGATTACATGATCCTAAACATACTAAGCCCTGAGAAATCTACAACAAAGCTTCTAGAATTTATAAAGGAGTTCAGTAATGTTGCTGGCTTTAAGATCAATGCTCAAAAATCATTAGCATTTCTGAACACTAATAACAAGCAATCTGAGAAGGAAATTAAAAAAAATACCATTTGCAATAGTAACTAAAAGAATCAAATAACTGGAATAAATTTAACTAAAGATGTAAAGGACTTATATACAGAAAACTACACAACACTTTTAAAGGAAATCACAGAAGATTTAAATAAATGGAAAAATATTCCCTGTTCATGGATAGGAAAACTAAACGTCATCAAAATGTCTATCCTACACAAACAAATCTACAGAAATAATGCAATCCTAATAAAAATCAACACTGTATTTTTTTAAAGAACTGGAGAAACTAATTAAAAAATATATTTGGAAAGGTAAGAGGCCCCGAATTGCCAAAGACATATTGAAAAAGAAAAATGAAGTTGGAGGCATCACATTACCTGACTTAAAACATCCTACAAAGCCACAGTGCTCAAAACTGTATGGTATTGGCACAAGGATAGACATACAGACCAACAGATCCAAATTGAGTGTTCTGATATAGATCCTTGCATATACAGTCATCTGATATTCAACAAGGCCACTAAGCCCACTCAGTTGGTAGAGAATGGCTTCTTTAAGAAGTGGTGCTTGGAGAACTGGATATCCATATCCAAAAGAATGAGAGAGGAATATGATCTTATACCTTATACAAAATCCAACTCAAGATGGATCAAAAATCTAAATATAAAAGCCAAAACCTAAAGACCTTGGAAGATAATGTAGGGAAGCATCTACAGGACCTTGTAATAGGAAATGGTTTCATGAAGTTCTCACCCAAAGCATCAGCAGCAAGAGAAAAAATAGATAAACGGGATCTCCTCAAAATTAAAAACTTCTGCACCTCAAAGGATGTTATTAAGAAAATAAAAAGACAGCCTACCCAATGAAAGAAAATATTTGGCAAGAATATATCTGATAGGAGCCTAATATCCTGTATATATAAAGAAATCCTAAATCTCAAAAATAAAAAGATAAACAACCCATTTAAAAATGGACAAGTTACTTGAAAAGACACTTATCCAAGGAAGAAATAAAAATGGCTAAAAAGCACATAAAAAATGCTCAATATTGAACGCTATTAGGGAAATGCAAATCAAAACTACAATGAGATACCATCTTACACCTATCAGAATGGCAGCTATTAAAAAAACAGCAGACTATAAGTGTTGAAGAGGATG
>JAQZBX010041087.1:0-22469 GCA_029593785.1 Cabassous unicinctus
ATTATCTTCACAAGTTTATACTTTTTAATTGTGGCACATTAGAATATTTTTGCAGTTAACGTTGAATAAATAAGGTTTATGAAGTTAAATAAATATCCTGTAACTCTGAATTCGAATTAGAACTAATAACATGAATGTATGCCATATTTAATTTTCAAAATGAAATACAAGCAAAACATATTTCCTAATTCTGTCCATTCAAAGTCCTAGAAACAATAAAAATTCCATAGCAATAAGCACTACCAAAGCTCCAGGGTAGTCTCTAAATACCATTTACACATTTAGAAAGAACCTTTCCCTCTTGGAAAAATGGCTATATCCATTTCTGGGAAAGGTTATATAATAGATGAATATATGGTATGTTAGAAAGACAGAAAACTGTAAAACTATTAAATATCATTAAGGTACGTCAAAAAAATTCAGAAGCTAGGAGTTAATAAGCATCAATACACATAACAACTTCAATGGATTAAACACATCAAATAAGTATAAATTCATGAGTTCATAATGATAAATACACACATACACATATAAACACACTCAATTCCCACTGTCATCTTTTTAGGATACAAGGGAACCAAATTCTTACTTTAGAAAAAGGCAGATAAAGGGAAATAATTTAGCATTTGTTCTGCCCTTCCTATATAAACTGTGCCTCTAGGTAACAAAATAGTTGGTGAGGAAATGTTTCTGTTTTTAAGTATTCCAAGTAATAAATGAAGAAGGAATTGTAGCATCAGATTATCACCATTTTTAACCACTAATTACTTGATGTTTGTATATTTCAAAAAATATACAAGATAGCATGCAGCTTCACTGAACCTGGATACCATAGTCAATAATAAATGGCAAGTGAACTAATTACATTTCTCTATATAATCCTCTGGTGGCTCTCATTCCCTTACACCATTGGAAAGTATGCCACCCAAATTTGCCAAATTTCAAAATATATGAGTAATTGTTATCACAAACCGAAATGAAGAATTACTCTTTCTAAACAACTAGCTTTTAAAAAGAGATTTACAAGAAATATAAAGTTTGTGTAAAACAGTCAACAAAAACTATATCTTTGAATTGTCATCAAGTCATTCAGCAATGGCAAGAGCTTTTAAACAATAAAATCAAGAAGCAACTTTTCCAACTGTTCTCCATCTCCACTGTCACCATCCTAGTCCAAGCCACCATTATGTCTCATGTGGACTGCTAGTTTTCTACTTCCATGTTGACCCACATTAATCTATAGTTCATAGAGTTTCTAAAGTCGAATTTTAAAAATTTAAATCATATAGTAATCTACTCCTCTACTAAATACTGTCTTTTTCTGTGGGCCACAGCAACCTGTATGATCAGCCATTGCTTGCCTTTCTGCTCCTATCTTATCTCGCTCTTGCCTTTGGTCACTAATCTCCAGCACACGAGATTTCTTTTTGGCTCCAAACAGAGTTCAAGGCCTTTGAATAAACGTTTCTTCCTGCTTGGAATGCTCTCTCCCCCAAATCAAAGGGATTAGCTGGCCTCTTTTTGTCATTCCAATATTTAATTCAATGTAAATTTCTGATTCCTGCCTCAAAGAAACCTTCCATGAACTCCTGGACACTTTCTATCACAAAACACTGTTTCATTTTATTTATTGCAAGTATTATTGTTTATTTCCTCATTCATGTATGTATTTGTTTGCATGCTTATTGTTTAACAGTTCCACTTACCACCACCACCAACCAAAATTAAACCACTTTAAAGTAGGAACACTGTCTCTCTTATTCTCCACTGTGTTTGTATGATCATTTAAAATGATTGCAGACACAAGAAGGTGCTTAATAGATATTTGTAGAAAAACGAATGATCCTAGTTCCATCAGTTTTGTAAACACCATCAATAACTATGATAAAAATATAATATTCCCAAGCAAAATTCTTCCAGAGGGTCATTAGAATTTTACAACTTTTACACTTGGTGACTCAACCATGAAATACTAATATCTAACCGAGCAAAGATTTTCCCTCATTCCACACATCTATTGCTCCACCCCATTTACCCATCTTCATTTTTGGTAATGAGAATTAGTATGATTTTTATCTTAACTCACGGCTCGGAAATGCTTCAGCAGTAAAAATCTTTCATGATGTCATTATAGATATCAAGTATTCAAGCTTCTGTGGAGATTTAAATTACAGAAGATAATTTAAGGGAAGTTGTCTGAGAATATGAAAAGAAGAGCAATTTGTTTTTTATTAATATTCCTAAATTCACAAGAAAAAAAGGGGCGGGCCTTGCACAAGTATTTCCCCAAATCAACTCTGGAGTTCAAGATGATATGGCATATAGGATAGCACTGTTTTTTCTGATGTGGGTGTTTAGGACCCAGGAATGTCAGCTTACCCTTGATAGCTTCACTGCATATAGTCAAGATGAATGTGGAAAATAATGTGCACTCTCTATAGATTGACTTACCTTCAAAATAACTATTAATATTACTGTACTTGGCCCTATTTTATGAAAATCAGGAGTCTCTGCTTTTTCAGTTGTTATTGTGGTGTCATATCATGGCTTTCCAAACTAGGTAAGTAACCTGTCTACTTCAAGATAATCATACACAACTTGATTTTTCTGTGTGTTCTCAAGGAGGAGTTTATACATTTTTAGTGATATTCAAAAAACTTTACCTAAATACATATTTAAAGTTTGTAAGAACTCAAAAAAAGGTTTAAAGACTGTTAAGTAAATTATATATTTTAAACATGCCTATCATTACATATTTACATGATTATTTGCAATAGATCAGAAGGAAATAGTAGGGAATGCACATTAAAATAACTATCTCAAAATTCTTCTTTCACAGGTACAAAGACAATACTGTTCATAATAAAAATAGTGGTTTTGGTTTGCCTTTATAGCCTTTCATATAAAATATAAATAAACATCTGGCATCAAAGAGAAAAAAAAAAGAGACAGTAATCAATTTCTTCCCTCATAATATGTGTCACTTTCTTTTTAATTATATGTCATGTTAAAGGACCACTAATAATAATGGAACCCTGAAGGCACATGCCGCAATGCTTTATCTTTCCACTCTGATTTTTTTTTTCCACACGTCTTTCTGCTCACTGACCCTTTCCTCTTTTAGTAATGCCATCCTTTAATAAGGCAAAAAATGCACTGCTGAGATATGTATTTGCACATTGCAAATATTTTGAATAATTGAATTAAAATAGAATTTATCTTTCTGCAAAAAACTCCATCAATGATGAAATAATATGTGCTGCTTTTCATCTTAACATGTAAAACTTATCTTCATGACTACAAAAAATGGACCTGGAGAGAAATATTAATGCAATGACAGGTCAGGTCTCTCACAGATGAACAAAAGAATGTCAGAAATGCCAACTCTGAGAACATGTTAAAGTGGGAAGATTCCCCTTTCACACTACCTGACCAAACCAATAAAAGAAATAAAAACTTATGAAGTATACCTTCTTCTGTATCCACTTCCCTGCTAAGATTTTTTTTTACTTTAACCCTGAGAACCATCCACAGGAAAGAAATATTATTTTCAAAGCACATATCTGTATATTTTTGGAACAAAAAGTATGTTGTAAAAGTACACATTCTGTCTTTATATTGACAGGAGGTAGACACACATTACAAACACGGTTTGTGTTTTCTGACTTTGATATTAGTTGCCATTCCATTTATACACATATAAACACACTCAATTCCCACTGTCACCTTTTTAGGATACAAGGGAACCAAATTCTTACTTTAGAAAAAGACAGATAAAGGGAAATAATTTAGCATTTGTTCTGCCTTTCCCATATAAACTATGCCTCTCCATTATATAGTTTCACAGTTAGCTCATGATAGATGTTAATTTTAAATAATTTTCTAGTTTTTTCTTTATTTTTAATGGAGCTTTAGAGTACATAAAGTTTATATAAAAAAATATAGGGGACTCCCATATACCCCACCCACTTCCCCTCCCACACTTTCCCACAATAACATCTTTCATTAGTGTGGTACATTTGTTACAATTGATGAGTACGTATTGAAGCATTGCTACTAAGCATGGTCTATAGTTTACATTATGTTTTTATACTTTGCACCACGCAATTTTATAGGTTTTGACAAAAATGTATAATGGCTTGTATCCATCACTGCAATATCATGAAGAACAATTCCAATGTCTCAAAAATGCCCCATGTTATACCTATTCTTCCTTCTTCCTCCCCTCAGAACCTCTTGTGACCATTGTCTTCATATCAATGTTACAAGTTCTCCCATTATTAGAATAATAAGTCTACTTTAGTCCACAGCTGCATTCTTCCTGTGTGTTTGTTCGTTTCTCTATCTTGAGGATTTGGGGATGGTGACGCCCACTCTGCTTCTGATTGAGAGGCGGCAATTTGGAATGTATTTTCTGTTTAAAATTCATCAGCAAAAAATAGTTTGGTCATTGTCATCAAAGCCATATAATTAAATTTTACATATTTCCCATAATGTTTGTTTTCTAAAATAGTGATTCTTTCCTTCCATTTACCAAATACCCAAATTACCACAAAGAGGCAGAATTTCAGAGAAGTTGATAGGACAGATGAACAGTTATGAATAAATAGCTATGGGGAAAGTAGACTAAGAAAACATTATTCTCACTTTTACCTATAAAACTCTCTACCCAAATTCAACATACACATACGAACTGAACCCTCAGTATGCCCTTACATTCTCCCAACTTTCTCCTGACCTTACCTTAGCACTTAATACTAAACTCCAACATGATGATTTCTGTTTACTCTATATATTTCACACTAGATTCTTATACATGTTAGTCTTAATTGCTTACTTGGTTTTCCTTCCTGGTTATTATTAGTAAGTTCCCTCTTTTTCTCTGTCTCTGTCTCTCTCTCTCACTTTCTCTCTGTCCTTCTCTCTCTGTCCCTCTGTCTCTGTCCTCTTTTTCCTTTCCCTAAGTGGTTTATGTTAAGCACCAATTGGAATTGGGACCAGAGACAATGATTCTACCAGATTTCCATTTGTATTAGTATTTACATAGTAGACATAAAATAGGGCTGTGGTTGAAAAGCCAGAAAACTGAAAAAAAAAAACTTCTTTAAGCCATATATAATAAGTTGGAAAAATGGCAACTGACTATTTAGGTGCACAACATAGTGCAGAATCAGTGACTTTGTCTTTAAAATAAACTAATGAATTATAATATATATAAAAATGCTCAACTCTCAAGAATATGACTCAATAAATTTTCATCAAACAGACCTATATTAAGAAATAAAATCATTAGTCATCAGGAAAATTCAAATCAAAACCACTATAGGCTACCATTTCAAACTTACTAGCATGGCTATAATAAAAAAGATAGATGATAACGAGTTTTGGTGAGATGCTAGAGAAATTGTAACCTCATAGACTTCTGTTGGGTATGTAAAATGGTGCAACCACTTTGAAGTCAGTCTGAAAATTCCTCAAAAGATTAAACAAAGACTTACTGTACGACCCAGGTATTCCACTCTTAGGTGTATAGCCAAGATAAATGAAAATATTTGTCTAAGTAAAAATGTGTACACAAATATTCATGGCAGCATTACTCATAAAAGCCAAAACATGGAAACAACCCAAATGTCCATCAACTGATGAAGAGGTAAAATGTGCTATGTCCATACAATTGAATATTAGTTAGTCATAAAAAGAAATGAAGTTGTGATGCATGCTACAACATGGATGAGCCTTGAAAACATTATACTAAGTGAAAGAAGACAGGCTCAAAGGGTGGCATATTATATAATTCCATTTGTATGAAATGTTTAGAATAGGCAAATCTATAGAGAAAGAAAGCAGAATAGTGGTTGCCTAGAGCTAGGGGGAAGGATGAAGGAAGGAGAGTGGCCTCTAAATGGGTGTGTGTGTGTGTGTGTGTGTGTGTTTAGTGGTAGGTGCATGAAAACATTCAAAAATTGATTGTGGGGATGGCTGCACAACTCTGAATATCCTAAAAACTATTGAAAGGAACACTTTCAAAAAGTGAATTTTATGGCATGTGAATTATATTTCAATAAGGTTCTTATTTAAAAAATAATCTATTTTTTATACAATAACTTATTTATAGCTGAAAAAAGGCATATAACATTAAAAAATAAATTAAAAAATAGAACATTACCATTGTGGTACTTGATCCAAAAGTGTCCCATAGTGATCTCCCTCTCCTGGTTTCAATGCTTTCATGTAATCTCCCCTCCTTGAGTGTGGACAAGACCTGTGACTTGCGTAAAGCCAATAGAAAATGGCAAAGGTGATGGGATATAATGCCCATCACTAAGATATATTATACTGCAAAGAAGCAGTGTACGTGTCCATGATTATATTAACTTATATAAGACTCTGTCACACTATAGTTTTCTCACTCTCCTACTGGCCTTGAAAAACTAAGCCATGTTGATAACTGCCAATCAAGAGGTCCATATGGTAAGGAATTGCAGGCAGCCTGAAGGAGATGAGGACCACACTCCTACTACACCAAGGTACTAAATTCTACCCAAAATTTCTACCAAACTTCTACCAAAAAAAGGAGAATCCAGCTAAGCTGACACAGAACACAGTCCAGAGAAACTGTGAAATACTATGTGTTGTTCTAAGCAACTAAGTCTCTGGTAATTTTTTAATGCAGCAATAGATAACTATTAAAACCAGTATACTAGAAGTTCCTTTTTGCTCAGCCCCTCCAGCCCTGGCACCACAGTCCCATTCCCAAAGGCAACTGATATCTTCATTTCTATCCTGTTGGAAGAGTAGTGCCTATTTTAAATTTATAGCATTGGAATCATAGAACATAAACACTTTTTTGTCTGGTTTGCAATGCCAATATGTTTGTGAGAGTCACTAATATGCAATAAAGCATTAGTTTGTTCATCTTTATTACTTTATTTATAGTATTCCACTGAGTGAATTACCACAATTTATTTACCTATTTTATTGTTGATGGACAGGAGAGCTGTTTCCAGTGCCTGAGTTATGCTGCTTTAAACACTATTCATGTACATGTCTTTGGGTGGACTACACATGCACACTTACATTTCTATTGGCTACACCTAGGGATAGAATTTAGGAATCATAGAAAATATTCACATATTCTGAATTGTAGACACTGCTAAACAATTTTTCACAGTAGTTTTACTCTCACCAAGAGTGTCCAAAAATTCTAGTTGCTTTATCATTTTTTTCAGATTTTTAAAATTTTAGCTATTAGTAGTGCTAATCTGTAGTTCCCACTAAGTAACTTGCTATTACATTATGCTGCTTTAATTCTCTGATAGTTTTCATGTTAACTTATTTATTATATATTTTTCTCTTCTGAAAAAAAAAATACACTTCTTGAGACAGGAATCTTGTCTGCTTTATTTACACTTATACATCCAACATCCAATCCAGTGACTTAATAATAGCATAAATAATTGATAAATGACTAAAGCAATTATTTGAGGGGATTAGTCATTTCTCCACCCCATGCACTTTTTATAAAGCACTTCTAGTGAGAGATGAACAGAAGTATAGGACTATTAATGCCATTGCAGCTTACCTTCTTTACATTATTTCCGGCCAATTTGAGAAATTGTTATAACTCATCCTATGTCATGAACATTAAAATTCAGAGCAATGACTTATCAAACTGTACAATATGGGATTTGCAGGACTTTGAGTAGTTCTAGTTTGAGAAGTAAGTGCATTCTAATGGAGAAGAAAAGGAAACCCAAACATTCCCACAAAATTTGTTTTGTAACCTCCCTCAATAATTTAGGACACACATTTCTTAGTAATAAAATTAGATGGGTAGTAAGTTCTTAAACTACATTAATTCTAATTTCCTTTACAGTTGTTCCAATCTGTGATTCTAATTATTATGTTGTGTAGTAGGATTTAGGTGGGTGATACAGGAAAAAAATGTGTCCTTAAGCTTAATTATCTAGTAAAAAGTGGTCAAAATCTTACTTCAATTCTTACATATAATATTGAGAAATTCAAAATTATCACTTTAAAATATATATTCATATATTTTATTTAACTTTATTTCTTTACTGCTTCAAAGAAGAAAAAAAAAATGTTTCCAATTTTCCAAGAACAAATGTTCTACCTACTTGTGCTCTCAAGGTTGGCTTCTGACAAAATACTTTAATGTCATTAAGTCATTAAAGATCTCTTATTTTTAAAATCTCTGAGCTCTGATGAGCAAGCTGCATTAACATAAATGTAAGGGACACGATTCTGGATACCTCTATGTACCCCTATTTCTATGATTTTGAAGAGTGTACACATCTGTGGGTTTTGGTAACTTTCCTTGCCTTCCTCTGCCTCTACCAGTAGGAAATTCTTTGTGATGGAAAAGCTATTGGATAGAGAGGCAAGGCTCTCTCTCCTCCCGCTCTCTTCCTCTTCTCTCTCTTTTCTTAAATACAGAGTGATCTTTGCTTGACACTAAATCTCTCGGAACTTCAATTTACTCTTCTATGTAAAAGAAAAAAAAATGACTCATGGGATTTCTAGAGTCCTTTTCAACTCTAATATTCTGTATTTTGGAAAGTTGGGTCTTTTGATTTTTTGGTTAATTAATTTAAGTTCCAGAAATATGTAACTTTTTTTTGTACTGGGCTACCATGGCTCCTCTTTTAAGAAAATAATGCACAGGTATGTCCTCAGAATAGTGGAATGGGATAAATCTGAGAAGACATAAAACAAGGCAGGCATGTTCCTGGGAGCAGATTAATTCTCTCCATATCTTTAACCTGTTGCCAGAAGTTATATCCTGCTATTCACTTCATAACTTACAGCAGTGTGTTTGATCCTTAAAGGAAGAAGAAAAGAGCCTTGGAAAGAGAAAATGTGCAAATAGTTTAGGTCATTGTTTGGAAGGTACTTATAGATTAGAATGAACATTCACAGTGGCTGTGAGGCAGAGACAATGTGCATGGAGGCAAAATCCCTAGCCAATATCCAAGATATGGAAATACTATAAAATATTTGGGTAAAAGAAAGGTCAGAACAAGAGCCCGACCTTTAGTATCTGAGAGCTGAAACCTGATACATCAAACCTAGATAGAGGATATTCTTCATTCTGTAAATTATGGCAGTGACTTGATTCTTGTGTTAATATGCACCCAGTTAAAAGGAGGTCATTAAGATGATGCAGACTATAGGATATATTTATTAGATAATGCTCACAAACTTGCATGCACTTTAACTTATCATTGGGGAATCACTTAATTTGCATAAACTGTTACCAATACTAGATCTATGTGTAAATATAAAATTCATTATTTTAATGAGGGAAACATAAATTCAAGAATTATAGTATTTTAATTTATCACTCATGCTACAATTTCCATGACTTTAAATTTACATCTTAATATTCCTCCGTATTTTCTATGACAATGGCTTCAAAACGTGGTCACCAGCCCAGCAGCATCAGAATCACTTGGGATTGATTAGAAATACAGTTTTTCAGACTCTACCTCAGACCTACTGAAACTGAAATTCTGGAATGGGCCCATCAATCATAGCTTTAACTGGCTCTCCAGGTGATTACACCCTAATGTTTCAGAATCACTATTCTTTGACATTAAATCTCATCTTCCTTTATATGTGCCAATAGTTCTTAACCACATATTTTCAAAACATGCATTTTCATTGTCTCATAAAGTCCACCAGGAGTTGTGTGTTAGCTATGATTAAAATATACTGTGTAGTAAAATTGGTTAGTTTGTATTTATTGAACACCTATTATATAAATGGCAACATTCTAGGGGTTCAAGATACAGCCTAGTAAACAAGAGATGGAAAAAAATCTTAACAAATAATAATAAAAAAAGTTTTCAATTTTTAAATGTATTTGGCTTAATAGTTACATAAAGCTATGATTGCCAAAATATAGCTTTTAAAAATTTATGAATTTAAAAATATAATTTATAAAATGTAACAAAAGGAGGTGAAAAATTACCACAGGACTCTTCAGTAGTGAACAGATTAGAACCACTGATAAGTGTCTTAATTATTTGCAGTAATCTTGGACAACTGACAATTTTTTTTTTTTTTTAAGATTTATTTATTTATTTATTTATCCCCCACTTGCTGTTTGTGTTTTACTGTGTCCATTCGCTGTGTGTTTCTTCCGTGTCTGCTTATCTCCCCCTTGCTGTGAGGTCCTGCTGCATCAGCCCACTGCGCCGTGCGGGCCGACCTGCTCTCACAAGGAGGCCCCGGGAAGCGAACCAGGGGCCTCCTGCATGGTAAACGGGGGCTCTATTGATTGAGCCACACCCGCTTCCTGCTGTGAGGTCTTGCTGCATCAGCCTACCGCGCCGCATGGGCCGGCTGGCCTGCCCTCACAAGGAGGCCCCGGGAGGCGAACCTCGGGCCTCCCATATAGTAAATGGGAGCTCTATCCATTGAGCCACACCCGCTTCCCAGACAACTGACAATTAACTTTCATGATTTTCTTTAAGGTTTGAACTTTTGGACTGGGTGGACTCCTATAGTTCCTTAAATTTTTCTTGTTTTTGACTCCAAAGACTGGAATTATCATTTATTTTTAAATTTCAAAAGCAAAGGTGAAAAATATTTTAAAAACAAATTTAGTAGCCTGAAAATTCCTATTAAGTGATTGTTTTTTAATATTTTATTTAATGTAAGTGAAAAAGAACCTTCTAATGTCACTGTTCAAAACTCAAAACATAACAATTATGTTGAGCTAAAAAGAAACACTTTTATGCAGTTCACTATGGATTCATTCCACGACTCAGTCAGTGCAAGTGGTAAATTCAGTACAAACTGCAAAGGGCCTGACACATATCTGGAAGAACGCCGTCAGCAAACTTCAATTTATACCTCCCTCCTGCCCCCCACACACACTGCATCCATGTCATTAATATCTGGTTTCTTCTGCTTTGGTTACCAAGAAGTTTTACTAGCCCTGGACTTTTTTCCTCTGGACTGAGATGGAATCATAAAAATAAAACTGATCCCACATCCTGCTTCTCATGTTAAACAGCTTATTTTTGATCACTATACAATTTCAAAAATTTTAGTTACAATTAGCAGAAAAAACATGTTTACATAGCAGACCATTTCTCACTTGTAGGCCATATTTCTAAATTAATGATTAAAGATCAATTTCATAATTAAATTAATTAAATTTCTATAGAAGATGCATTGCATAGCCTATGTTAAAATATAGTCCTTTAGTGAATTGTTTACACTGAGTTTTAATTTCAATATAATTTAAACATGTATCTCTAAATCCTGTTTTTTATGCTATTTAAGCATGTTATAAAGTTTCTGATGTATATGTAAGGTGATATGTAATTACAGTAATATTGGCTTGAGATAAAAACTAGCTGTATTGAAGTATAAGAAGTCTGAAATATAATTAATTTTCATCTATTAGCTAAGAAAGACCATTCATATTATAAAGGAAATGACAGGACCAGTGGCTTCAGATAATGGTAAGTTTTTATATTTTTCTTACTATCAGTTATCACAATATCTGACCATGTGTATTTTCATTTTTTGTTTCTTTCGTGTGTATGAAGGCAGAGACAATAGGTACAACTGACTTTATTATTTTAGTTAATTTTAAAAGTATAAGGCTTATAATGATAAAATATGTATAGATACTATAGCCAAGACACATTTTCAGTCTTTGTTGAAGGCACTGTGCCTACATATTTATTTCACTACGCATGTTCTTGAGCATAATTACTGTTCCTCCAAAGGCTCAGTTTCACTTTACGAATCGTTCAATTTCCAAATAGCTGCCATGGCTTGTCTTAGATTACAGGGGTTTGTTTCCATCAGTTATTCAATAGTGCTCCAACTGTATATCATAGAAAAATCTGCAAGGCTGGTATTAAAATTGAATGTTTTCATTGAATAAAATTAATTTTCACAGCAATTAAGTTAAGTTGATCAAGTATTTTATAAAACTACACTGTGCAGTTCATTGGATTAACTTATTAGTTCCCAAGTGCTTGAACACACAGTTAAATATTCACTTGAAAAATAAAGCCTTGATTATTCTATTCACCAATATTATATGTTTCCCAATAAAAAAACTGCATTATGAAAAAATTAATTTTTGAAACTATTTGAGTTTGTGGTGGTTCATCTGTGTTTAGTCCTAGAAACAAGGAAGTGTCATCTAAGTGATATAATGATTGTACATAAGAACTGTAGGATGTTAAATAATTACTTCTTAAGATTAAAGATCTTTGTATAGCTATCTTATCACCAAAAGATAATTTGATATTCAACTAGAATAATAGTTATTAATCAATTAATTATTTTGGTGTTTTTATCAACATGAGAATTCCAGTAAAACAAACTTAACAGGCAAGTTTATATACATAAATACTTTTTAAGTGACATATTTTATATTGACATATATTTTGGATGAAAAAAAAAAGTTCATTTTTCTTTAAATCAGTAACAAGCTGGTATTTCATTTTTACAAGATTTTTTGCAGGGCTTTGCTAGCCAAAAATTAGAGAGATAACTGTTATATTGATTTTTTCTAAGTAATATTTCAATAGAAAATACTCTGGATATACAACTCTGCTTGAAATTGGTAAGTTCACAAAGCCCTACAGCTACTATGTATTTTGAGAAATATTTTAGAGACTCCTCAATGGTATGAAAAAAGAAGTAGAAGAGGAAGAGTTGACTTTTCTTTCATCTTCAGTCTCTAACTGTAGTAGCATGCCTCAGCAGAATGTTCCAATTTACTCCTAAATGCTTGTTCAGCCAATTCAATAATTAATATGCTACTAAGGTAACAAATAGAATTGGCTCATTCACAATAGCTTCATGATTCTCTACCAAAATTTTCAGAAAGCAATGATGCCAAAAAAAGAGCCCATATTGTTACAAATATGCTGATTTTAGGACATCTCAAAACCTGGCTTAGAATCACTTGTGCACTTGTAAGAATTTTTAACATCAGATTTAATTCATGGACTTTTTTTTAAAGCTAAGGAATAATTTTTGAAGCAATTTTAATAAGATGTATTCACATACCATAAAATCCATCCAAAATGTTCAGTCAATGGCTTTTGGTATAATTACAGAGATGTGCATTTATCACCACAATCAATTTTAAAACATTTTCTTTACTCTAAATAGGGAATCATTTTTTCATATATAATTTTCCTAAATAAAAATTTTAGCAAACTATTTACCCTAGTAACTTTAAAATTTCCTCGGAAGAGTTAGATTTTTTAAAAACCAAGATGATTGTCATGAATTGTATGAAAAACAAAATTCAGAAATTTGAAAAAGAACAAATTACACAGTATTTTTTCATAAATGTTTAATTGGTTTTAATTTTAACTGTCATATTTGTGATTGGCAAATGCCAATGGGGATGATTTGGTACTGTGGAAACAGTTCCATTGTCTTATGCTTTTATTTCTTAAAAAAGTCTATTTATAGAAGTTATGTTTCTGAATGAAAATGGAGATATGACAATATATGTTGTGGTTGTGGATCCTCTCTAAAGGAAGGTAAGGAAAGCATGCATCTGGATTCATCAAGCAAATGCCTAATGAAGCACTGCACTGGGTGTCATGGAAAGCCCAGTTCCTGGCCAGTTTCTTATGGTTACTTTGAACCCCAAAAGTCACATCACAATTTTGCCTGAGTATGTTTTATGATTAATAACTCAACATTTTGAAGAAAAAAGAGATGGTATGCTTGGAATAGGAAAATGAGAAACAAAATACAAAATACTGAAATTGCTTTTGGCTGGTTTTATAAGCCTTTTAATTCAAACCTTCAATTAAGGTAAATATTTGGCTATAATTGATAAACCAATTAATCAAAAAGCCATCTCACATAACCTCATGCAAACCTCATGTTTAATAAGTAATTTAGTAAGGTTGGATTTAGTGTGTAGAACCAGAAAAATGGAAGAAAAAAAACACGAGATGAGTTTTATGTTTTTATTTATTCAAAAATTGTTTTGTTCTAACAAAACTCTTCTGTATTTCGTTGAATTTTATACCATAGAGATTCATTTACTTCAACCCTTTAAAATAGTTGAACACTTATATGTTTCAGGAATAGGTATTCAGAATAATGAAAAACAAGTCTCCTTGTTTTCATGTGGGGGAGGACTGTGAAATGAAAATACAACTTTTCAAATAAAAGTGCTTTGAAGAATACAAAGTAAAGCTATAGAGAATGGAGAAAGGACACCTTATATAGGATATTCAAGGGAGATTTTTTAATGACATTAATAGTAATGGGCAACATTGTTATGGAAATCTTTGTGAATGCTCCATATCTGACGGCCATGTATTACATTAATTCAAGCTAGAAACAGTAATGCCCTGATGGCTTAGATCAAGATAATGGCCAAGAGAATTGGGATAAATGGAAAGATATGACAAATATTTTGGTAGAAGACATGACTTCATACACATGTAAATAAAAGCCAAGGCTTAAAGTCATGTGAAATGATACAATTTCATCATACTCTAATGATCCAATGGCTACAAATGACATTTCTTATTTAAAGAAAGCAAAAACAGTTCAAATGTGGACCCTTTTTAAAGCAATATTTTTTTCTTTATAGCAATTTAAGAAATGAAGATATGTATGTGCTTGGAGCTTTTCCATTCATAACTTCAAGATCTTGAATCATCTCTTATGTTATTCTCATGTGAAATGTGGAGTTTGCATCTTTTTTTCCTTTTTAGAAAAAACTGAAAAAGTGAAACTGGGCAGAGGTGAAGCGCAATGTTTGACGGATAACAAATAATAGACACATTATTGTTAAACTTTCTGGGTCACTTCTGACCTTTGGACATCTGATAACATTGATAACACAACATATTCACAAAATTTTACAAACTATTTAGGATGGATATCCTATAGACAATTCATTAATCAAAAGCACAAATAATAAATTTAGGAGTTCATTGGCTAATGTCAATGTATGGGGACTATTTAGGTTGCAAGTGATAGAGATCATTCAAACTATCAAAGTAATTAAATAAAATTTTAAAAAATTAAATTGGAAGAAACACTACAAAAATCACACTCTTGCTATGGTATCATAGGTATTGTTGTTGGAATTTTCTTTTACTCTTCATTGCTTCTTCCACATTTTTTGTTGTTGTGGTCCTTAACCTCTATCCACCCTCATTTGTAATTTTGAGAGACTCAGCATTATATGCTTCTTTTTAAAGACAAAGAGTATAACATTTGACTAAATTTGAATAATTATTTACCACTATCTTCAGGTCATTGACTTAATACTTCAGAAAATTTTTTTCTGAAAAGTGATTAGCAGTGCCTTAGGAAGCACAAAAGCAAGAGCAGCATGGAGTGACCTACGGTTGTGTTGTCCAAAATTCTCATGGCAGCATTTCCAGTTGCAGCTTTATAATTAGATGTTTGACCATCTGACTTTGGCTATTTCATGCTGCTCAGTCTTCCTCCTTCCTGCCAATTTTCTGTTCTTCAGCCTGATTCCATCAGTTATCTCCTATCTTCCCATTAATTACCTTTTCTGGTTATGTTGGAATCAGTTTTTATTGCTTGTAAATAAGAACCCTGATTGATGCAGTTAGAATGCTCAATATTCTGAGCCTTAATCTATTTACTTTAAATGCTCATTCAATTCCTACTCTCTGAAGGACCAGCTTTTATCTTCTTCTACATGGGAATCTTTCAAATAGTTGACATAACTATTAGGTCCCCCTTTAGTTTTCTCCTCTTGTTTTTCATTCTTGGGCCCCTTGATCACTCTTCATAGGACACTTTTCTAAATTTCTTACTATCAAGTCACACTTCTTTGAAAAAATCAATTATTTGCTGACATTCTTCAAAAGAAACTCTCAAATCGTCTTTCTCTTTCTTTTCTCTCCTGATAGATGCTATTCTTTTTTCAAGACTAAATGCAAATAACTATTTATTTCCTCAAAGTTTGCTTTTTATAACACCTAAGAGCATATGAATGTTTCTCTTCTTTATACTCTTCTTTTAATTCATATTTCATTTAGTTGAATTACATGCATTTTTTTCACAAATGAATTTCTACCAACAGATGACAACATTTTTGGGTAAGAATCATATCTTACTTTTCCCCTGCCATCAGCACCAATTGTTTTACAAAAGGATAACCTCTAACACATCTTTTATAATCCACAATGTTTCAGATGTTGTCTGAGAACTATTACTCACTGTGGGATGGAATTGACTTTAGATCTTGTACCACAAAACAATTTGTCAGCTAAATAAATGCATATTCTTATAACTGTGATTAGGGTCTTTCACAGGATTAGGTACTTTCTCTTTGATATAACTATAAACAACTTTTGGTATTTCTTACTTTGTGAGGATCACCCATTAACATTCTGCTAAAGGACATATCTTTCAATTATTTCAAGGCCTTTCTTTCCTGTAATTTTATTGTTTCCTATTGAGGAATTATCATATCTCTGCTAATGTGTTTAAAATGTATGGCTTCTTTATTAAAACATTGTCATCCATGTAGATTATTAATGAAGATATGGCATCCAACAAAAAAGCCTAGTACTGTCTTTAAATTGTTACATCTCTAAATAGTCATGTCCAATTCAAAAGCAAATAAATAAGATGATAAATAAGTGACTGAATGAATTCAGTCCCTTGGAAGTAAGACCTCTATACACTTCTTAAGACTAAATGGTATCTTCTTGATAGCTGGAAAATATGCTTATTAAAAATTTCTTTTCTTAAGCAGCTCTGGAAACTTCAAATACCTTCCCCAGATCTAGTTGAACTCGTTTTTTGTTAGCCTAATCTTAGTAGTTTACTCTTTATTCTTAGTTCCTAGAGGGACAATAACCAGAACTTCCCAGTTCTACTCACAAAAAAGTCAGAATAAGAGAACATCTCAGCAAAACCACAGAATGGTGCCAGGAACACCTTATAGCCCAGGAAATTTGCAACTTTCCTGGGATAAAAGGCTGTGACCCAGGACATCAAACAGGAGTTTTGCATACAGGAGATAACAGGAGAGACTGTCATCACCCACATGGCAGTAATGCATCACTCAGTCATCTCTTGATCCTCAACCCTTATTCCCCTATAAAAACCCTTTATCTCCTTCTTACTTTGAACTTGTTTTGGGAAGATTCCCCCAGTTCCTTGTTTGTGCACTTGCATAAATCACCTTCTCACTGACAGAAATGTTTCTCCTTTGTAGCATGGGATCGGGTGGGCCCCTTCTATTGGAAATAGCTTGCTTATAGTAACAAATTTTGGTGAGTCACGAAGGGAACCCAGAGCAGTCCCCCAGAGCAACTCTGTCTCCTCCGATGCAGGACTTCCCCAGGTCCCTCTGCTCCATTCCTAGCAGCTGCCTGGGGATTCTCCTGGTGGACAGAGACTGGAGGTTCAAGGTGAAGTTTTCTGCTGTGAGCAGACACTGCATGCTGTAGGTGAAGGTGATTCAGAAGCTAAGTTTTCTCCTGGGCTAGGTAAGTGTGCAAAAGTCTAATTTTGTTGGTTTACTCATACTGAGGGGATTGTTGAATTTTGAGTTGATCTGCGCTCATGAATCTGGACCTGGAGGGTTTGAGTCCCATTACCCAGGAGCTCAGATTTGGGGTTCCCCTGTTAATTAATCACATTCTTTTGCTTTGAAGTTGACGTTGATTTTGAGGAGCTCCTGCTTGTGTCTTCTGTTGGTATTGCCTAGTATTGGGAAACTCTCAAAATGTGCTGGCTATGTCTTTGGGGTTGTATATTTGATAATTGGTCCAAATTTGGAGGGGACCCCTTTCAGAAAAAGAAGATGATTTTCTATTGCAATTTTGCCTGGTCACAGTATAAATTGGATGACGATGAAAAGTAACCTAAACATTAGTCTTTAAATTTCAATAATATCTTGCAATTGAATCTGTTTTGTACAGGTATTTAAAATGAAGAAAAGCTATATTTGCGTATAAACAAATTGAGTCATTACTCTGATAACTTCTTTAATCTTGATGGTAATTGTATGTTGTAAGAAGTGTGCTTGGACACAGCTACCAAAATCATTTTGGTAACTTAAGTATGTAAGATATATAGAATATTTTCCTTTATTTAGGAAGAAAAAAGTAACTTTGTCCTAAGATAAACTAACTAGTTATTAAGAAGGAGGAAAACAGCTGGAATATGGTTCTTTAAAGAAAAATCTCTCAGCTTTTCTTAAAGGCCAAGTTGAGAAAAATTTGTGCTTCAAAGGGCAAAGGGCACTGCTAAAGTATATACATTTATGAAAATTAATGTTAATATATTCACATTTGTCACAATGGAAAATATATTACAAAACTGTGTAACCTGGAAGAATTTAATGGGATATTATTTTGACACTGTTTTAAGTTTTATTAACATTTTATTTTGATCAAAATTTTTATCACGGTCTTTGCAGTTTTGAATCCATAGCTTACTCTTTAACTTCAAGTATAAGCGTACTCGTGAAGAGTAATCCAGAATATATAAGTATTAAATGTCTGTTTGTTTAAACTGCTAAATTAATGCTTAACTGCATTTATACTGCTGAAGTATTCCTAACTGTTTGCTGGTTACTAATAAAAGTGTTTCCAAGATGAGCTTGCATATTACAGGCAACACTGATTCCGGAGGAAATCTTAAAAGCAATGAAATGAAAGTCATACGTGAAATGATGGAGAGCTGGAACACAGCCATACCAAAGGAGTGAGAATTATGAGTCAGATTAGTAAGTTTTATGTTTCTGTTTGTGTGTCTTAACTCTTTTGTGTTTGTCTGCTTGTTCATTGTATATTTTCATATCTCTGAATGGTAATAATAAATTAAAAAGTGAAAATTCTTAAAAGAGCTCTATTCAAATTGCTGAAAATTAAATAAGTGCTTATATAGGTAAATGAATACTCCTGAAGCCCAAATTAGAAAAGCAAAACTGGACAAAAAGTCACAAAAAAACCTGACTAAAGAAACTATTTAAAGGGAAGAAAGTAAAAAGCTTTTTTTCTGAATTCTTCCATAACCTTTCTATAGACTATCATTGCCCCAGGGTCTTCTCAGAACCTTGACTGAATTCCAGCGATTCATTAAAACTGGTTTAGAAACTAGGGGGGATGGGCTGGGTGTGGAAAGATGGGGGAGATGTGAGTTTAGTTTGGAATTCTGTGTACTAGGCCTGGAAATTAAAATTATGGGGACAGAGGGGGATATTACAGAATAAACCTTGTTTTGTATAGTCTCTTCTGTAATTCCCCAATTAAATTTTAGCAGCTTTGAGATGAGAGTAATACAAATTTCAGTAAGTAAAGAGAAAGTCCTTGAAAGCTATGAAAAGGTTTTTCTAAATTGTGATTAAAACAAAACAATTATAATATATTTTCCAGAGCCTGATAGATAGTCTGTATGCTTTTGAGGTTGTTCACAATTCTAAGGTATTATGAAAACAAAGAAGTTTTAGCCTATAGAGGAAAAGAAGAAAAAAAGAAAATATTTCTTATGTAAACTACCATTGTGTTGTTTTTATTCTAGTCTGGTATAATCCCCCTAGGTTTATATGAATACTAATAAAATAAAATAAAATAGTATTAAGTCTATTAAATTTTTAAGATGATGAATATTTTAAGTTTTTGGCTAAAGAAATTGTTACAAATGTCTTTTTAAAAAATAACTCTTTGGCCTCAAAATGAAATGACTAGTTTTTCACAGAACAGAAGGAGGGATATAAGACAAGACTTAAATGTATGTGAAAGAAGTAGAAGGTTTGTGAAAGTGTGTTTAAGGAAGGGTGTTTTGCCCTAAAATAAGAAGGCTGGTTTTCATAAAATCAGAGTAGAAATATGAAGGACAAGATTCGAATGCATATAGAAAGTTGTGGAAAGGTTAGTGAAAGTGAATTTTGCTTATTGCTGTCTTGAGATGAAGTAATTAGTCTATGTAATTATCGAGGGAGGGTTATGGGAAGTTTGTAAAAGCATTTTCCAAACTGAAAGATTACAGTATAAAGGACGGATTCTGGGAAATCATTATTACGGAGTTGATATTGATAACAAAAAATAACTTTATAGCAAAAAAACAAACAAACAAAAAAAACTGTCCTCAATGTGTTATAATCCATGCTAAGATTTATTTACTGAATGGTGTACTACTATAAAACTAAAATTTGATTTTATCTCTCTCTTAAAGTAAGACAGTTTTCTTAAATGACTGGTCTGTTTTAGATAATCTAGATTCTACTGGGAATCTTAGGTTTTTGTAAATTTACTGAAAAAAAATTTCTTCCAGTATTGCTGAAGTTTCTTTGTGGTAAACAATATCCTTCTTTAAAAGGGAAAACATGAAGAAGGAATTAAATGTGTAATTAATTATATATTTGGGGATTGTATAAAAAAGTTCTTAAAAACTTTTAAGTTCTCACTGTCTATCCTAATACTGATCTATATACTGCTGATGGTATTGTTAGTTACAGTTTTAGTTATTCTTAGAAAAATGTGATGTTATGAAAATAGCCAGCATTTCTTATCATTTACACAGTTTTGCTCTGATGCTTCTTTAAAAGAACATGAAGTCACCCCACTGTAAACAAAACGGGACTTTAAAGGAAAAGGCAAAAGTTTATGTTATGTTTTGTCTGTTGATTAACATAGTCTTGGTAAAAGAGTAAAAGTCAAATGAAACAAAACTTCTACTGTAAGTTATAATTAATAATCTCTAGAAATAGCTTTATTTAAGGAAATTAGGGCCTAGACTGCAAGCTCTTGCAGCAGTCACATTTATTCATGAGCTCTAATCTCTAATTATTTCTAAATCCTGAGGTGCTTTGCTCCTTACATATAACCTAATAGCTCCCTAGAACTTTTGTAAAGTACTTGTACGACACCTGGAACCCAGAGTTAAAGTTAGGCAGCTCTGAACACACCTGGAACCCAGAGTTAAAGTCAGGCAGCTCTGAACGTATTGAAGAAGCAGCCCTATGGCTATACACACACTAAAGGGTGGGACTTCATGTTGTTGGACTCACTGGTGCATTTAAATCAGGCCCCAGTGCCATGAATGGTGTCTCTCCATTGGAATTATTGGCTAGATGAGTCACTATGATCCCTAAAACAATAGAGGTATCTCCCATATCTTCTGGTCATATTCGTGGAGTAGATGCAAATACGTGTTGTTTCAGACTCCTGCAGATCTGCCAGCCAGAGATGGCTCAAAATCACTACATTACCTACAGACTAGCTCCGTTTGGTAGTGTTGGCATGTGCTATACACCAGGCCAGTGGAACACTGGCACTTATCTCCCAGGGTGCTGCAGTATGCTGGCTGGGTAAAAATATACTAAGTGGAGCAATAATTGCCAGAGTAATGTTGGTAGAACCTAAAAAATACAACTGGCATCACAGCCTGCTTCCATGGAGGGCCAGCATGTAGGGTATTGCAAACCTGGAACTTAGATGTATTAACTGCTGCTCAAAGAAAAACTTGTACAATGATTAGTATTGAGTGCTGTACCTGAAGAATATAATATCTCCTCTATACTGGATCATATACAAAATGATATTGAACATGTTAAAAATCTTGGAAAACTTTCATTTTCTGAGTGGTTGATGAAATTGCCTATGAGGTAGAGAGTGGCCCTTTTAAGTATTGCCCTTATTCTGCTTGCCTTATGCTTGTCTTGCTACTGTCTATACTGTCTGTGGCAGTTTGAGTTTATTTATGAATACCAAAAAGAGAAAGATTATGTTTGTAAACTAATCTGTTCCTCTGGGTGTGATACCCTTTGAATTCATTAGACTCAGCTGAGATGCCCTTGATTAAATTACCTTTAAGATTAAGGCCATTTCAGTAAGGCAAGACTCAGGTTGAGTCCTTGCCCAATGGTGGGCTGATATAAATGGGCACTCACTCAAGAAGATACTGGAAGAGAGAGAGCTCTGTCATATTTGATCCTGGGGCCCTGGGGAGAGATGAGTCATTCACCTGATAGTTTGCAGCTGAGCAGCTATAAGGCCTGGAAATGAGCCCTATCCCAGAGACTGATACAGGAAGCCCTGAGACACAAGCCCTATGCCAATCTACAGCTGAGATTGGAAGAAGCTGGGCTCACGGACCCTCAAGAGGAAGAGGAAGCCCAGAAAAGAAAGACCAGGCAGAGATAAGAGACATCTTGCTTCAACACGTGGCAACTGACTTTGGTGAGACAGCAGCCTTCATTTGGACTCTTTTTTTTTTTTTTTTTTTTTACTTTAAAATTTTAAAATAAGTTTATTGGAGTATATCATTTATACATGAATATACATAGACAATAAGTGTAGAGTAAAAGTGAGTTTACCAAAAAAATGCATATCATCATACAAAATCTAAGTAATTTTTAACCTGGGATGCAGTATCTGAGTCTAGGATAGGTCAGTATATGAAGGCCAAATTTCTTTAAACAAATTTTATTG
>JAQZBX010041088.1:0-22462 GCA_029593785.1 Cabassous unicinctus
TGTCACATCATGTTGCTGTGCCAGCACTCTGCTCGGGCCAGCTTGCTTTTCACTAGGAGGCCTTGAGAACTGAACCCTGGACCTCCTATATGGTAGACAGGAGCCTAATTGCTTGAGCCACATCCATTTCCCCCTGCTTGTTTCTTCACCTGTGCTTCCCTGGCTATAGACTCTCCCAAAGCCTTCCATCTCCACCTTCGCACAGCCTCCCGCCTTTCCCTTCCACTAATCCCCTGCTCACTCTAGTTTCCCTTCCCCTTTCATTCTCCAAACCCAGGCCCAGATCTAAATTTTATGGGGCCTGAAGCTTATTCAATTCAAGGGCCCCTTTTAAGGAAAAGACACAATATTATGAATATAAAACTAGGTACAAAAATGAATATTTCAAATAAGAAATCACAACAAATTACAAACCACAAAAAGCTGGCAAATACCACAAATGTCACCCAATCAAGAAAAATAACATAATATTTTTATTAAATGCCTGTAACACCCCGCTCATACTAAACTTGTAAGGACATTTTACATTTTACATGCCTGATGATTGTGAAGAGTTTTGCACAGACTAGCTTCTAGCTCTGTATTTCAAACTTTGTGTTTTCTCCAGTAGACACATCCTCAGGTACTGGGTACCATGGGCTCTGTTCATATAGTGGCATGACTTTGGCTCACACCTTTGTGTCACAGTGCCAGGTGAGCCAACACAGAGGGCAGACGAAGTGGCCCTGGAAGCCATGCCTGCACTGGAATGGTTAGCAAAATTGAATTATATGTGGAAGTGGCTGCAAACCATAAATATATCCCACCAAACTCAAATGATATGCACTCCCAACTCAAATGCCCTTTATCTCGACCCAAGAATACCTTGCGGTCACTCAAATGCCACCAGATGTGATGGAAAATGTGATAGAGGAGAAGCTGCGGTGGAAAGAGTCAGTGGTCTTAACTGACTGCAGTTTAAATATCATTTGTAAATTTTACAAAAACATAAAGCTGTTGCAAGGGCCCCTCCCAGGGGCTTTCGGAAGGGCCGGTACAAATAAGGGACGCTGAAGCTTAGGTTTCCCCAGCTTCCCGATAAATCCGTCTCAGCCTTCATCCTCTTTGTCCTCCCCCACCCCAGAAAGGGCAGTTACCAACAGCGAGAACACACAAGCAAAACATTTTAAGTGCGTGGAAATGCAAACCAGTATCTACATCTCTGCAGAAAACTGAGGGAGACTGAGAGAAACCCAGAGAGTCTCGCAGAGGAGGAAGCCGTTATCTTGTTTACACTTTGCGTTTAGAAAAATTACCTCATTAGCTGTCTGTCTGCATCCATGCCCAGCTGCAAATGCTAAATCAATCATCTGGGGATCCATTTGACTTTCTTGGACACCATAAATGGCACGTTTTTTGAATTTGTTTTGAGTTCTGTGGCTGCCTCAAGTGTCAAAAATGATGGAGGGGATGGAGGGACTGAAATCTGAGGTGAGCCAGAAAAGACAGGACCTCTTCAGGCTGGAAGGGTGAAGACTGAGAAGCAAAACGAAGGCCCGGGAAGGAAGGAGAAGGAAACGAGGGCTGGTTCCCAAGCCCGGATTAGCCCCTGACATTCTTCCACTTTGTATCAGCCAGAGCAAATTAGGGACAAGCAAGACCTAGTCACCCAGGAGGCAGCCAAGAAGAAACACAAGAGGAGAACACAAATTCCAGAGGAGGTTCCATAAACCATTGGATAACGAAGATGAAGGCTCTCCACTGAGTATACACATTGAATGGGTTGTACAAAGCATGGGACTGTATAACACGGGGAATCCAGTGGTGGAAGATGGACTGCGGTTAACAGGACAAGTATGAGAACATTCTCTCATGGGTGATAACAACATATAATACTAATATAACTTTTCTTTTTTTTTCCCGTGTTCGCTTCCGACATGACAAAGAAAAGAAGGAGCAACGGTGGTGCCAAAAAGGGCCGCGGCCACGTGCAGCCTATTTGCTGCACGAACTGCGCCCGCTGCGTGCCCAAGGATAAGGCCATTAAGAAGTTCGTCATTCGAAATATAGTAGAGGCCGCAGCCGTCAGGGACATTTCCGAAGCAAGTGTTTTCGACACTTATGTGCTTCCTAAGCTGTATGTGAAACTACATTACTGCGTGAGTTGTGCTATTCCCAGCAAGGTTGTCAGAAACCATTCTCGTGAAGCCCAGAAGGACTGAACACCCCCACCCAGATTTAGACCTGCAGGTGCTGCTCCACGACCTCCGCCAAAGCCTATGTAAGGTGCTGAGTCCTTAAAGACTGAAGAAATACTACTTTCTGGAGAAAAAAACAAATAAAATGAAAATTAAACTTTAAAAAAAAAATACTAACATAAGTTATTAATAATGGGTGGGTTGGGGGGAAAATACACCAAATGTTAGATATGGGTTATAGTTAGCAGTAACATTTTGACGACACACTTTCATGGTTTGTAACTAATGTTACATAACGATACAAAGTGTTGGTGGAGGGGAGATGTATAGGGAGCCTTGTATGATGATATATATGCATGTCTGTTTTGTAAATTCACAACTTTTACTATACACTTATTGCTTATGTATATTCATGTATGAAGGATATACTTCAATAAAATGTGACTTTTAAAAAAGATGAAGTTGGGAAGAGGATGTGGCTCAAGCAGTTGGGCGCCCACCTACCACATGGGAGGTCTTGGGTTCGGTTCCCAGTGCCTCCTAAAGAAGAGGTGCAAGAGAGTGACCTGACGCGACGGGCTGGTGCGGCGAGCTGACGCAACAAGATGTCACAACAAGGAGACACAAAGAGAAAACACAATGAGAGACACAACAAAGCAGGGAGCAGAGGTGGCTCAAGCTATTGAGTGCTTCTTTCCCACATGGAAGGTCCCGGGTTTGGTTCCCGGTGCCTCCTAAAGAGAAGACGAGGAGACACGGAGAGTGAACAACGAATGGACACAGATAGCAGACAGTGAGCGCCAACAACGGGGGGGCGGGGGGGATAAATTAAAAAAAATCTTTTTTTAAAAAAAAACGAAGGCACTCAACATTCTGCCTTCACAATCTCCAGTGTGTTTCTCGGAGTCCCCGGAGGTGCCTGGACACTGAAGAAGCTCTGCTCTTGCAGCGAGGTTCACACATCCCTTCATGGACTGAACTCTTTGACTTTGAACTCCAATTCCTGCTCCCCTGGGATTCAGAAACCATTCATCATGGGGAGAAAGCAGGGGTTAGCCATCACATCTCTGCATTGTCCAGTCCCATCCTCTTTCCTCCTCCCCTCAACCCAAGGCTCCTACACCCACTGGCTCATGTCAATTGAGCCCTGGAAGAAGCCCCAAGCCCCCAATTTTGCAAGCAGGTCCACTCTGAGCTCCAAACTGCTTTCAACACTAATGTCTCAGGGTTCTCTTGAGGATCAGCTGTCCTAACAAAGAGGTAGCTGGTAAGTGCTTACACGGGCGTATGTGTTAGGATCAAAGGGTGCATTGGGAAGATGGACTAGGCGTGCCACTTCAAACAATCGTTATTATTATAGCAAAGCCCCAAAGATTCAGCCATGTGGACTGTGTAGACACATAGCCCGTGTCTTTGCTTAGATCAGTTTTGTTTTTAACTGCACTCTGTGACCCACTGGTGAATCATCAAATCACTTGAGTCACAACCAGTATTTAAAAATATGTATATAATAAAATAGGACAGAAAATAGCATGCAGCACACGTGGATCATAGGGTTTGATGAAATTTCCGTTTCATTTACGTTTGCACAGGGACAGAATGTAAATAGATTTCTTACCCTGACTTGAGGTTAAGAGGTTGAAATCCACTGATCCCGCCCATAAGCCTTTAGAATAGCTGAACCTAAATGACAACGTGCAACAGAACTAGCTGAGCAGTTTGTTAAAATGCACATTTCCAGACACTGCTCTCCAGAGATATTGAAGCATACCACTCAGTGGGGCCTGGGAATGTGCATTTTAACAAGCTCTCCTGTGATTCCAACACATTTGGTCTGTGGAACACAATTCAGGAATCACTGTATTAGAAGAAGAAACTATGTATTTGGTAGGACAGTGTTAAAGGAAGCTCAAGTGACATAGGAAGATGTGTATTTTATCTTAACCTAGAGACCTGGGAAACAGCAGGCTGGGGTGGGGCAGAGAGGTGGATATCTGGCTGTGGGGAAATATCCTTTTTCCATTTGTGTGGCTGAATCAGTGTCTCACAGAGCTGGGCACCAGTTGTCCACCCTTGATAGTTAATTGAGTTTACAGTTTTCAGAGTCAGGCACCGGGAAGAGCTAACTGTCTCCCCTAAATAGAATTATCTACCTGGGGACCCAGGTGGCTTCAGGGAAAGCCATTTTAGTGACAGTCCTGGACTAGATTACTTCTTGAGATTACTTTCAGCTCTTATATGCCATGATTCTAAGAGCAGCAGGATGGAGGGAGAGGTTGGAAGAGGCAGCATCTCAAATACACCCGCCTCTGATTTGAGCTGTGCTTTCCAAACTGTGGGTCCTGACTCATTGGCGGGTCATGAAATCAATTTAGCATTTTGAAAAACAAAATGGAATTGATTATAATAGAAAATATCATGGTACATCACATAGTTGATCATTTATCCCCGCATAACAAACCAACCAAAAACCACAAGTAGGCTTAAAACAACAACATTTATTTGCTCATGAGTCTGAAATTTGGGCAGGGCTCCACATGGCATCCATTGGGGTGTCCCAGTTGGAGCGGGAGGATTCACCCGCCAGCTGCCTCACTCACATGGCTGGCACGTTGGTGCTGGCTATCGGCTGGGAGCTCCGCTGGGGCGGCCAGCTGGGGCCCTGGTGCTCCTCCAAGTGGCCTCTCTATATGGCTAGATCAGGCTCCTCACAACGCCATCCCAAGAACAAGCATTCCAAGAGGACGAGCCCCAACATGCATCAGCCTTGCTAGTATCTCACTGGCTGAAGCTAGTTACCTGGCCAGGCCCAGAGTCAATGTGGGAAGGCACTAGACAAGGGCACTAACACGGGGAGGTGTGGTTGGTTGGGGGTCACAAGGTGTATTAGTCAGGGTTTTCTTGGGAAACAGAATCAATAGGAGATATCTGTCAATAATATGAGATTTTATAAGAGTCTCTCACGTGACCGTGGGGATGCACAAGTCCAGGTTCTGCAGGCAGGCTGCAAACCAGGGGCTCCGATGAAAGTCCAATGAAAGGTCCTTGATGAGTTTCTGCGAGAAGTTGGCTATCCAGCGACGAGCTGGGAAATTCTCTCTGAATGATGAAATCACTTCCCCTTTTAAGGCATTCAGCTGATTGGATAAAAGCGTCACCCATTGATGATGTAATCTCCCTGATTGATGCAGATGTAACCAGCCATCCACGCAGTAAACTCACTGGTGATTGAAGTCCATAAATGCTCTTGTATTACAATTAGCCCAGTGCTTGCTGGACCAAACACCTGGACACAATTACCTGGCCATGTTGACACATTAGCCTAACCATCACACAAGGGTAAGCATTCGTTTCTGGGAAAAGTGGGTTTTCACCTGTCTGTGTGTGCAAGTACTGGGTAGCAGTGGAAAACATGCTCCTAATAATTGATCACAGATCAAAAGGCTTGAGAAACACAGACCCAGAGAGCCTTGGGACCAGGTAGAAGCCAAACTTACTTTCCTTGGTTTCGGGTTCTGTCTGCTTTCTGTATGTCTACCCCTATCTGTCCATTCTTCTGATATCTACCCCCCTCCTTTTTCTTTCCTTCTTTTCTTCTTTGTTTCTCCCTCTCATTCCTTTTTCTCCCCTTACCTCTTTCTCAGTCTTAGTATCTCTGCTACTGAATCCTTTTTTTCACTGCTAACCTTTCACATTCAAACCTCTTCTCTTTCAAACACATCCAAAACCTTACCATAAGCTGGGGACCCATGTGACTCATTGTCCACACAGCATCACATATAAATGACCACAGTCCAGTAGCCAAAAGTAATTTTACATTTATTTCATTTTTTTCCTAAAAACTCCCAAAGAATATTAATATAAATGCAGTTTGAATTCCATAGACAAACTGTAAAATTCCTCTCTCTCTCTCTCTCTCTCTCTCTCTCTCTCTCTCTCTCTCTTCTCCCGGTCCCCATGGCCCTGGAGTCTCTCACTTGCCAAACCCCCAAAACCCTCAACACTCAGCCCAGAAGGCTTGCTCCCCACATCTCCCCGCCCCTTACTCCCCCTTTCTTAATGTAGCTTAGTATAGCTTATCTGAGTCCAACGCTCTCTCCCCGGATATTTTGATTCTGTGTCACAAAGATCTAAAGCCTAGATTGACAAAATGGAACTCAGAGAGAGGGATAGAGACAGAATCTGAAAGGGCAACAAACTTCTCTTTAATTGAGGGGGTTGGGAAAACACTCGAATTGTTATAAATTTTTATCCCAGTTACCACACACGCAATATGGTGTCTCAGAGCCCCGGCCAGTGAGTCAGGAGAAACTGCTTTTAGTTCCGGCTCGACTGCTAATTATAAGCATAACCTTTGACAAATCCTCCAGCTTCTCAGCCTCCGCATGGTAAGTAATAATGCCTGCTTGTGAGCGCCTTTGTTGAGGACTAAATGAGCTGCTATTTGTAATGCGCCTGGCAACAGCGGGCGAGCAGAAAGAGTGATTCCCCTTGTGATTCCTCACCTGTAAAATGGGGGGATGGCACATGCCTTGCTCATCTTGCAGGGTCTCTCTAAGGATCAAATTAGAAAATGCATGTGGAAGCCCTTCATAAACTACAAAATGCTGTGCTAATGGTGTGTGCTATTTTTCTTGCTTTATTGAACACAGAAATCTCATCCTATTCATATTTGTGAACAATGCCTTGCTTAGGATCAGGCCCAGAGAGAGCTAAGATGGTTGTGTGCCAATTACAATCACAAGATGGTTGGGAAACTGCTCTTCTCCACTTCCTCCCAAACCCCTCCTCCCATGTCTCCCACCCACCCACTCCTCCACCCCCCGCCTACCAGCACACGCACACGCACACATACACACACACACACACGGGAATGGTGCCATCAACTTCAACGAAGAGGACTTTGTGATTTAACCAAAAGGGCAAAGGTTTCCTTAGCTCAGTAGTTCTTAAAGTCTGGTTCTTGGCCCAGCAGCCTCAGCTTTCACCTGGAAAAGTGTAACATGCACATTCTCGTGCCCCACCCCAGAACTACTGGCTCAGAATCTCAGGGTAGGTAAAGCATATGGAATATCAGATGGCGATAAGTGCTAGAGAGAAGACTAAGTCAGAGAAGGGGGATAGAGTACTTTAGAGGTGGAGGCAATTTTAAGTAGGGTAATATTTGAGAAAAGATCTGAAGGAGGTGAGAAGGAGGTGAAGGACGAGAGTTCCAGGCATAAGGAAAGCAAGGAAGGCAGTGTGGCTGGAAGGGAGTTAGCCAGGAGGTGAGCTGTAGGAGATGAAGTCAGAGAGGTTGGAAGAGTAATGGGGGTGGGGTCTGTAGCAGTTTGATATAACTATGAATTCTAAAAATAGATATTGGATTATGCTTGTAAACTGGTCTGTTCCTCTGGGTGTGATTAAATTATGATTAGGGCTTTGATTGGGCCACGTCAGTAGGACGTTGATTCCCCACCCCTTGGTGGGCGGGGACTCGGAGATAAAACTACATGGCAGAGGGAGAAAAGAAAGGTGCCTGTCCTTGTCCAAGTGTATTCTGTAAAATGGATTTTTGACCTAATTTTTACAATGTAAAATAGTATTATGGCCATCAATAACTAGAATTTGATGAGTAGAATAAAAACAGGTCATTAAAATGTCAAAAAAAAAAAACCACAACTACATGGCAGAGCAGAGGAGTTAGTTGGAGTTTTAATGCTGGAGCCCGAGGAAGCAAGCACACAGAGGAGTTTGGTCATGAGGAAGGAGAGAAGGCTCCAGGAAGAGACGAGCCATTCACCTGATAGTCTACAGCTGGCCTTGTGGAGAGACGCAAGCCTAAGCGTGGAGAGAGGCAATCCCCGGAGACAAGCAAGCCCTGGGAAGAGAGGAACCCAGGAAGCCTGAACCCTCGCAGATGTCGGCAGCCATCTTGGTCCAACACGTGGCAATAGACACTGGTGAGGGAAGTAACTTGTGCTTTATGGCCTGGTAACTGTGGACTTCTACCCCAAATAAATACCCTTTATAAAATCCAATCAATTTCTAGTATTTTTGCATTAGCACCCCTTTGGCTGAGTAATACAGGGTCCATTTCTTATGGGGCTAGAGGCAGTTGTAGAATTTGGCCTTTACTCTAGTACAGGGGTTCTTAACCTTTTTTGTTCCACATACCCCTTTGCCATCAGGTGAAAACCACGGAGTCCTTCTCAGAATGTAGGTGGCAGATAGTTTTATGACACTCAACTAGCGTTGGGTGTAACAACTACCCCAATTTCAAAGCATGGATGAGTGTGAGCCACTTTTCAAGATATGCAAGCAACTGTAATGTGATATGAAATGAATACTGCTGTAATTTATTGCCTACATTCAAAAGTGAAGGAAATGCTAGATTTCAGTTAGAGGTCAGAGAAAATAAAGGTAATAAGTTGGGTTTTTTTCAATTCAAGCTCATGGACCCCCTGAAATCTTTCCACCGACAACTTGGGGGTCTGTGAATCCCTGGTTAAGAGCCCCTGCTCTAGTGAGGGGGGGAGCCCCTGGAGGTCTCTGAGCAGAGGAGGGAGGTACTCTGACTTAAGTGTTAATTGACTGCTGTGTTGTGAATAGAGAGAAAGGTGGCAAGGGTGCGATCACAGAGCAGTGTAGGAAGTGACTGCAACAGTCCAAGCAAGAAATAATCTGGCTTGGAGCAGGGAGGTAGCATTGGAAGTGGGAGACATGTCATCAGACAGAGTTTGGCCAGATCATGGAGGTAAAGGCAGCAGTATTTACTGGAGGATTGGCTGTGAGATGTGAGAAAAAGAGATGAGTAAAATATCCCCAAGGTATTTATCCCAAGCTATGAAAGGGAAGGTTTTGCTGTTGGCCACTGTGGGAGAACAGGTTTCTGTTTGAGTGTTTTGAGTCTGGGATGCCAGTGAAGGTGTAGTGGAGACCATGGAAACATGAGATGGGAGTTCAGAGACGAGGCAGAGCCAGGACTTGAACCTGAGGATTCACACATTATGTTGCTCTGGTTGAAAAATGACAGATGTGCCTGGGCAGCCCATGAGCTCCAAGTGTTGGAAAGCCCATCACTTGAGAAAGACTGGGCTGGCAATGAAGGAGCTCCATGCTGTCTTTGGGACAACACTGCACAAAGGGACAGCAGCAACAGGGGCTGGGGGAAGCGGGAGCTCACACAGTAAAGTACAGGCATTTAACTCAAGCCCCCAGTGTGTCCAGAGTCGAGTGAGGGTGAATTCCTCTTCCAGGTTCATCCATCCTTGAAGACCCCTTGGGAGATCATTGGGGAACTTGCTGAGCAATGACTGATATTTGCTGAAGCCTTGCTCATGCAGCAGAATACATGTGTTAAACATTTGATTAACATTCTCTAGATTCACAAACCCCAAAGGCCTGCCACGGAGAGGATGGTCTTGCTAAGAGAGACGAAGCTGCCTTCTGGAATCTACAGAGCATCACTCAGTCGATAGGTATGTGTGGACCATTGGGTTGAGGGGGAGGGAAGTTTAAGGAAAGTCTTAGTTGGAGTCCTCACACGCAGAGCCTGAGTCCAGGCTCTGTTCGAAAGTAGTTGATTTAAGAGGTGAGCCCAGGAAGCCCCAGTAGAAGAATGAGGAAGTGAGACAGGGAATGAGTATGTTAATGAGCAGGTGGGCACCGTGGGCAATGAGGGCTCAGTTCCACTGGGGACACTCCAGGAGAATGCATGGAACAAATCTCAGGGTTGTCCCACCCAACAGGGGTGCTTATCCACTAACTCATCCAGTATTGGTTGAGGGCTGCTCCCACAGACATTAACAGCCCATCATTTCTGGTGTTTCCCCACCTGAGGGACCCATTCTTTTGCGGCCAGAGAAAGCCCTCAAGTAGAGTGTAGCCGGTGTTTGCAGTAGGAAGCTTCCCGCAGGCATGGAAACCATGGGTGCCCAGGAGGGCTGGCAGGACCCTGACGGAGGAGGCACCCGCGGCTGCACGAGTGGGGTCTCCGTCTTTAGTCTGGACTGGAAGAACCATCCCCACCCCAGTGAAAAGGACTGAGAGACTCCTCTCAGCATTCCTGAAAGCAGAGACAGAAATGCCAGAGTGAAATCTCTCTGGTCCCTACAGAGAGGAGGCAGGCGTGGCCCTCTCAGCCTGGAGACCAAAGCTGCAGCCATCCTCAACCCAAGTCAGAATTTTGCAGTGTGCTGGGGGATGACAACCTTCCCCGGGAAAATCTACGGATAGGCCCAGCTCTTTGGGCTTTTAGTGAGCATCTGAGTGAGTGCCTAAGCAGTGGCTAAGGCTCAGGAAGGTCCTGGAGCAGGAAGCAGATGTCCCACACAGAGCTTCCGATCTGACTGTGGGGCCAACAGCCTAGCCCTGCTGCATAAGGATTTGCCCCGGTTCCTGGTATGGGGACCTGGAAACTGAAATCACAACCTTCTGTATCCTTCCCAGTTGATTGTACCATATACCTGTACACATTTTTATTAAAATCTGGTCATTCTCGTCAACAAATCCTTTTGCCATCTTCATAAATCTCCAAGCTAAAGCTCTCACCCTAGGTATTGTCAGTCATAGACCCCTAGATGGTTAGCCCCTACTGACTCTTGGAGCCAATTTTCTCTTGACCATATTAGGAAAAAATGCACACGCAGCTTCCCATTCCTCCCTCCCCAAAATTCTGTCCGGATGACCAATCCCTGATGTAACAAGCTAAAACTTGTGCTATTGACCATTTGTCAAGAAACTGACAAGTAAGGTAATTACAAGATAAATGAGATGGGATCCCTGCCTTTCAGAAGCTCCCAGGTCCTGCAAATAAATATCTGATCTGGTAGGATACTTGCTGAAATAGTTCCATGAGTAGAATGTTAAAATGGTGGCAGCTGCCACCCGCTGAGGTTTTAGACCCAGGGAACTCTCTCCAGCGGAGCCCTGCCCCTTTCCTCCCGTTCGTGGCAGCCTCTTGAATGCTTAGACAGTATTCTTTCTCGGTCATCAGTGCTGGCCACCTCATTCGAGTTGGATTTGCAGTGTGTCTCTGCAATGGCCTTTGTGTGTTTTTGTTTTGATTTGTTTTTCGGACCATGCTGGGAGGTGTCACAGTATGAGGAAAGAACATAGGCTTTGGAATTACACAGTTCTGCTTTGACTACAGTATCCTCCACCAGCAAGCTGTGTGAACTTGGGCCAGCTGCTTAACCCCTCTGAGCCTGTCATCTGGAAAATGGGGATGATGGTATCAGAGTGAACCACATGGAAGCGCCTTTGTGTAGCTCAAAAATGGTTGAATACTGGCAATGTCACAGGCTCCCCAATATCTACCTGCAGAGTTGTGGGGAGAATATATGTATCACTGCTCTGGACCCTGAGCTAACTAGCTGGGGGCCACAGAGGAAGCTCCCATTGCCCTTAGGACCCAAATCACAACTCCTTCCAAATAGCTGCAGCATGAGGGCTCAAAGTTCATTCATCTCACAGGATTTCCAAGTGATTCTGGGATCCTGGTGGCCTCTCATTTCCTCTACCAGCCATGCTCCTGCCATAGTGATGACTAATGTTTATTGCACATTTGCTACCTGTCAGGTATGATGTGTCAAGCACTTTGTATATATGCACCCATTTAGATCTTCCCACCGTGTCAGGCAGGCACTGCTCTCATCCTCATTTCACAGATAAGGGAACGAGTGCTCAGAGAAGTGAAGTGAACTGCCAAAGTCACATAACCAGTAAGTGGTAGGAACAGGACTCAAAGCTGTGCCATAGGCACCATCCCACGTTTCCTGCCTTCTTGCTACTGCTGCCACCTTGAGCTGCTTTACACCTGACCCCTCCAGGCTCCTCTCTCTCCATGAACCATTGTGTTCCAGGGGTGGGCACCGGCCTCTCTATTTCTCCAAAGGGCCAAGGTCAGCAAATTTGTCAGGAGCTGAGGAAGGGGGAGAGAAAGAGAACAAAACCAAGCAGAGTTAATAATGGGAAAGGAGGCTTAACTGTAGGTGCACTGGAGATTAAAAGATTACAAGGCAATTCTTCACCAGCTCTGTGGCAACTAAGTTGGAAGTCAGAAGAAGTGGATATATACCTAGAAAAATATAAATTACCTAAGTTGACCCAAGGAAAAGTAGAAAATGTGAAGGCTCATTACAGCGGAAGAGACTAGAAAGGTGATTAAAGATCTACCATTATAAAAGGCACCAGGAACAGATGGTTTCACAGCTGAGTTCTATGTAACCTTTAAAGAACAAACAATTCCAATGTTAATTAAACTCTTCCAGATCACAGAAAAAGATAAAGCGCTGCAGTTCATTTTATGAAGCCCACATTATCTTAGTATGAAAACCTGATACAGATCGCTTAGGAAAAGGAAACCGCATGCCAATCGTTTTTATGAAAGCAAATATGAAAGTTCAAAATAAAACACTAACAAATGAAATCTGGCAAAATGTCATTATGAGCAAGTCGGATTTACTCTAATATTGCACAAAATTATACCAGGAAATCAATTAACATAATTCCTTATATCAACAAATTCAAGGAAAAAACACATGATCATATCAATAAATGAGGAAAGTGTTTGATGAAACAAAACTCTAAGTAAAATAGAAGGAATTCATTCTCTCAACAAATATTTAACGAGTACCTACTGTTTGTCAGGCCCTGTTCTAAATGCTAAGGCTTATAGCCATGACCAAGACAGAAAATTTTTCTTTGCTCTCATAAGTAGAATACAGCAAGTGTCACAGGGAGTTAGAATTTTAGACAGGGTGGTCAGGGCAGGTGTTACTAAGAAGCGACAGCTAAAGAATGCAAGGACATAGCCACGTGTATATGGAGAAGGACATGCCAGGCAAGGAGAGAGCAGCATGAGGGCCCAGGGGCAGGCACGTGCCTCCTGGAGGATCATCACAAAGATGCCAGTGGCTTGGGGTGATGAAGGACAAGATATTCATTATCAAGTTGCTGACACCAGATTAAAACAACTTCCCGGGGCACCTGTGGGAAAACAGGGACAACACAGAGAGGTGACTTGTTGCTCTTGGGCTCACAGGCCCTGGTCTCCCCTCGGGGCAGGCACCATGTGGCAGACCAGCTGAGCACTTTGCTGCGGAAGCACTAGACCCTTCCTGCCCGCAGTCCAGGCTCCAACAGGAGCTGCAGTCCCAGCAGGAAGAAGAGGTCCCACCTTCCACCACCCTAAAGTCTGCTCATTTTCCACCCGGGGATGGCTGACAGTTAGATGATGTCATTCTTCCAGGGAAACCCCATGCCTGAACCCCACCAAGGTCAGACAAGACCATTGCAGTAGCTAATAGACACATCTCCCACGGTCGGGGTTATTAAGCCTGAAATCACACCATGTCAGCAACTTCAAAGATCTGTGCAAGTCTATCATTCATTTTCTAATTCTTAAAGGACACAGGCTGGTGAAATGCACCACATTTCCGTGGCTCGACAGAACACACACTCTCAATCTGTTGGAAGCAGGGATAGTCAGACTTGGGGCAACATCCCCATTTTCTCCAAGAACAATGGCTGGTACTCATTTTACTTTTTCTACCCAAGGGCTCACTCATCCTGGTGATTTTCCCAAAACAAGAGATTCTTGCCCCAAAGATGAACCCATGTTTCACCTTCCAAACTCTTCAAACTGCCTGCTATCGTTAATTGACGCTTCTCCTGTGAAAAGAAAATGCAACTCTGATGGGCTCCCACACCTCTGTAAAGCACTTTAGCACGCTGCCTGTGATGCAGGAGTCACTTGCCAAGTTTTCCGGCCCTTCCTTTCCTCTGCCTTTTCAGCTTTCCACGATGCAACCCCACAGATGTCCCCTCTTCCTCAGGGGCTCAGGCCAGTAGAGCTTCATGGGTACGGAGCCTCTTCAAAGCTCAGAGAAGAGCCCCATGACGAAAAGTGTGGCCTCCAGCCCTCTGTGCAGACACTTTTTAGGAAATTTTGATGAGGTTCTCCCCTTCTGTACATTCTTTCCACAGAAATGATGGTTTAAGAAAGCAAATAAGGAGTGCTGGGTGCAAAGCTTAGAGTTAAGGAGAAAGAGTCAGCAGGGTGTCTCTCTGCTCATCAACTCCCATTGCAGGGCCAGCAGCAAAATCTGCATTTTGGGGAGTAGATGTAGCTCTGTGGTTGAGTGCCTGCTTCCCATGTACAAGGTCCCGGGTTCAATCCCCAGAACCTCCTATAAAAAAGAAAATGAGAGTAATTTAGGGAAGCGGGTGTGGCTCAATCGATAGAGCTCCCGTTTACCATATGGGAGGCCCCTGGTTCGCTTCCCGGGACCTCCTTGTGAGAGCAGGCCGGCCTGTGCGGCGCGGTGGGCTGATGCAGCAGGACCTCACAGCAAGGGGGAGATAAGCAGACACGGAGGAAAAGCACAGCAAATGGACACAGCAAGCTCAAGCAGCAAGGGGGGGAATAAATAAATAAATAAATAAATAAATAAATCTTTAAAAAAAAAAAGAGTAATTTAGGCAACTCACCCTGCAGTACGCCCAAGGTCCATGCCTTGGAACATGTACTTTTCTCATTTTCTTATTTCTTAATAAACTCTTTACTCCCTTGCCAAAAAAAAAAAAAATCTGCATCCCTCAGACCAGATGGGGTAGAAGCCCGGTCTTATAAGTTGGTGTCTGCTCTGAAGATGGAGAGACTGCAGCCACCAAACGCCTTCATTGACATTGATTCTGACCATGTGGTTGGCACGTCCTAGAGGAGCCACTCATCTTAAGTTCATCAGTGCTGTCAAGAGTGAGAAGCAGATGATAGGGTCTTCCTCCTACATAGACCCCAGATTAGGCTTATATCAAAGCATCAACCCTGGGCTTGATATAAGAAGACTTCTGGCCTCTGGATCTTCTATTTGCCAGCTAGAAAACTGAAGGCAAGTCCCTTAAGCAATCAGAGACTCAATTTCATTGTCTATAAGAGGGAAATGCTAATAGTCTACAGGGTTATTAAGAAGATTAGATGAAATAATGCTCATGGTAGGATTTAGCTCATAAGAGATGATTCTATGTTTAAAGCATCAGATTTTCCAGAGAATCTCAGGGTTTATCTTTCTGATTCTCCACTCTCCCATCTCATCCTTTGACATTTCTCCTCTACCTCACTCATTCATGTTTTAATCCCGATAAATATGTTGATAAGGCCCAATGCCCAGAAAACACCAGGAACACACCCATAATCAAAGCTAGGTTTGTTAATTTGCTGCAGCAAGGGAGAGCATGCCTCAAGGGGAACTGTGGAGCATCTCAAGAAGAGGGAGTTAGGATGGACTTGTTACAGGATTTTGGAGAGAGCTTAAGGAATTGTTTTAGATTGGGTGCTGTCAAGAAGCAGGGGCATTTGGATGATAGTGTTTCAGTCATTGTTATCTAGGAGACAAGAAGAATAATGCAGGGCTAAAGTTGTCATTGGTAAAGAAATGTCATGTTAGCTGAGAGGAAAGGATGTCCATTCATTTTCGTGGCTTCATAGTATACTCATGTTTATCATGTTCCTTTATGGTCACAAAGACACCTCGTTTGAAGTTGATATTTTGTGAGATCGTTTATTTTCAGCAGGGATCACTGGGGCTAGCCAGTAGTTGCCAGGCCTGCTGTCTGGGCTGGTTTTTTGTTTGTTTGTTTGTTTTTTCTTTCTCAGTATTCAGCAGCAGATAGCAACTACTAGAGGACTCTCGTGCCCCCTGGATCAAGGATGATTTGTTTCCATATGCTAGACATGATGTCTAACCACCTTGCCCCCAGCCCCTGGCATTGTCCAGGAAGTTACCTCCAGTCACTCCCCAGAGAGGGTTCAGTAGGCCAGAGGAGAGAGGCTTCTCGGCAGCCAAGAGAAAGAGGCCTGCGCTGGGGACGCAGCTGAGCGCAGGTGCTTTGGACAGAGGGCTCTCCAAGGCTGGGGTCTGGGCAGGAGAGGCCAGCCTCGGTCTCTGCTCTCCGCACCTGGGTTTGCCGGCCCCAGGCTGGAGAGAGCTATCCCTTCCTGGATGACCGCATCTGCAGGAGGAGGCTTTGCATTTTCCTAAGCCAGGAGAACTGGTCTGAGAGAAAGTTACTGACTTTGAGAGCGGGCACTGGGCAGGTAGATAGGAAAAGGGGATCTAGCCTCAGGCTCCAGCAAGAGGCAGGCTAGTCCCGAAGCTTCCGAGTGTCTGGCAACACTGAGGAGCTGAACAAATGAAAATGTAGGCACTTCTCCACCAAGGGTTTGGATTGGTGGTAGGAGGAAGGAAGAAAGCCGGAACTGAGCCAGGAGTGCCTGCCCAACCTGCCATTTTAAATGGGCATCAGATGCTCAGGTGCTCCCAGGTGTACCTGGGAGGTGATGATAGGTGACTTTACAGAGCGCTCAGGATGTGCTGGGTGTTGCCTTAAGCACTTTATATGGTTCATCTTTCAAGTCTCACAACAATCCTGTAGGGCAGACAATATTATTTTTCCCATTTTACGGAAGAGGAGACTGAGGCACTTGCACAAGAGTGGCCCGGCTGGGGGTGGAACACAGGCAGTGTGGCTCCCAAGTCCATGATCTCAACCCCATCCGACACAACTGCCCTGAGATGTAAACAGCCCCTTCTCATAATCATGCCCTTTGATTAGGGAGCCTAGAGCAGGGGTCAGCTATGGCCTGAGAGCCTGAGAGCTAAATCTGGCTGGCTGACTGTTTTTGCAAATAAACCTTCATTGAAACACAGCCACATCCACTTGTTTATGTATTGTCTGACTTTCCGTCTACAGTGACAGGGTTCATTAGTTGCAACAGAGATCACATGGCTCACAAAGCCTAAAAGGGCAACTTTCTGATCCTTTACCTGTAAACTTTGCCAGTCTCTGACCTATAGCAAGCATTGCCTGTGTCCTGAGACAGCTGGGCCATTAACTTGCTGTATGACCTCAGACAAGTTGCTTTTCTGAATCTCAGTTTCCTAATCTGTAAAATGGGTTTGTTCTGGGGATTCGATCAGCTAGTGTACATATGGACCAAATGCCTGACCCGAAGCAAGTTTTTGATAGGGGTTTGCTATCATTGCTAACAGAGTGATAACAATTATGACTGGTTGCTATAACACCACTGAGGACAGGGCAGGGACCCTTACCGCACTTAATGGGAGAGGAAACCCAGACTCAGGGAGGGAAAATGGTTTGCCCAAAGTTTCATGATGAGTGAGAGGCAGAGCCCCTATCTTCCCGCTAGAAGGCCACCACTCTGTGCCCCACCCCCTCCTCCACTCCCAATCCGAATGAGCCCTGCTCCTCATTTGTGTTTGCTGCCATGTGAAGCAGCTCGTCTGTGTGAGTTTTCAGACTCTCTAAGTACCCACAGCCATGCAGAATTCGCCAGCACAGACATTTGTCAAAGATGACACGCCAGTCATCCATGCCACCGGAGACAGTGACAGATGTGCTCTCCAGCTCCGCCATCTGGGCATCCGAGGATGGATGCGGCTCTGGCACTCACGCGGCTAGGCTGGCACGGGGAGCCGCGGACCAGGCAAAAGACAAATTGCAGCGTGGTCAGCAGGCAAAGGGGGGGGCGGAGCACGTGTGCAAGAAGTCAGCAGGGTCCTGCCCTCCTCTCGGGCTCCTACTCCAAAAACGCACTGATCACCCTCCCTTCTCTCTCCCTCACTTCTCCCCACTGCTTCAGACCTGATGTCCGTTTAGGATTTGTATGAGGTCACTGGCAAGGAGGTGCATGTCATGGGGGTTGGGTTATTTTCAATAATAATAACAGCTGACCTGTACATAGACAGAATTGTTCTAAGTGCTAAACTCCTCTCATCCTTAGTGGTGGAAGGGCAGGAAACTGAGTCCAGAGAGGTTAAGACACATCTCCCAAGCCACACAGTTTGTAAGTGGCAGAGATAGGATGGGAACCTAGACTGTCTGACTCAAGTCCACTGCCCCTCAAAACTACTATTTGGGGGTCTGGGATGGAAAAGGAATCATGGTCTGTCCAGGAGAGATAGCAGGAAGAGGAGACAAGGAATTGGGGTTCTGGTCCCCAGCTCATCATAAATGGAGGTGTGCTCAGGAACATATGGCCCCCCTCAGTTTCCTCACCTATTAAATGAGCAGCAGCTGCTGATGGAAGGTCCTCCTAGGTCCCAGACCAGCTCCAGGGATGGCCTTCGCTCTGCTCTCCTGGGAACCCCGGGGACCAGCTCCTCTGCCTTCACACCCAGTAATGCCATCCCGAGTTTCCATCCTCCCCCACATGCCATCTCATAGCTCATTCAACTGTCACCTCTGTACCCCCAGAGGCAAGTTCACAGTCCTCTGAGATTTTGTAGGGATATTTACAGTTGGTGACTGCCAAAGGAACAGCTCGCGTAAAACAAAACGAAGAGAGACGAAACGGAGCTATAAAATAGTTTCCAAAGTCTTGCTCAAAAGCTTCTTGTGGGGGGAGCAGATATGGCTCAAGCAGTTGAGCATCTGCTTCCCACATGGGAGATCCCGGGTTCGGTTCCTGGTGCCTCCTAAAAGCAAACAAACAAACAAACAACAAGAAAACAAACGTAAAAAGCAACTCAGGGGAGCTGATGCAGCCCAGTGGTTGATCGCAGGCTTCCCCATAGACAAGGTGCCAGGCTCAATCCCCAGCCCCAGTACCTCAAAAGAAAAAAAAAAGCTCCTCGTGGGTATCAATACACACAAGATGCCCTGTTTCCCCCCTCTTCTGGATGAGAGGTTGGGAAAGACCACAGTCTGGGGTCTGGTTCAGCCAATCATTTGCCGTGGGGCCTTGCCAAAGCCCCTTCCTTTCTCTGAGCCTTACTTTCCTCATCTGTAAAATGGGGATGATGATAGTGCCTATCTCATAAAGTCCTGGAATTAAACGTGAAAAACCACTTAGAACAGTGCCTGATGCATGGTGAGTGCGCCATAAAAGCCAACCGTTGTTCATCTCTGGCTTTCAGTTTCCTCTATGGGTAGGAAGGGGGGTGGGTTTCATGCCAAGAACGGGCTCCTTGCCTCCTCCCACTCACCTGCACCTTTCTTCTTTGAATCTGTGAACCCCCAGCTGGCTGCTTTACTCACGAGTGTGTGGGGGTAGAGAAAGCAATGCAAGCGGGAGGCATTACCACTTTTATTCACAGTGGTGGAATCGTTTCGACAGCAACGTACCGTCAGATGGATCCACCTCCTCTCGTCCACACAGCTGGAGAGTCTGAACTACTGTGGCCAGGTCCCTGCCGACCACACCCTGCAACGACAGACCTCGAGATCCTACCCAAAGTTTCAGTGGGAAGCGGTCCACGCCATTCCACCCATGTAGACCTGGCCTCATCGGCCCAATGTCTGCAGGAATAAATAATTCCAGCTTCCCTGCAATTCCTGCGGAGGACACCCACGCTGAGAAAAGATTGTTCTTGCTGTTCAAGCTCCGTAAACACTTGAAAAGTCATTTTAGTTTTCAATCTGTGAGCAGGATACCACCAAACCAGGAAGCTTCATTAAAGAGACCTTGGGGGAATTTTTTTCAGCTTTTTCGGGGGAGGATGGAGGTGGGGTTTAGGGTTGGCTTTTTTCCCTCCTCTGATGCTTTTCGGGTAAACACATAAATCAGCATCATCTATATTCATTAGATAACGTGCCTTGTTCAGTACAAAATTACCCCTGTTTTGCATGATTTTCCCCCCTTGTGATTAATATAAATGACTTAAGTTAATTATGTTTCTCTTCATGGAAAAATGTATTTGTCAAAGTGCTGAAACATCAATAAAAAATAAACACTGCCATTTGAAAAGGGGCAGAATTGCAGACGAGCAGGCAGGGAATGTGGAAGGGAGCAGACTCGCCCGTCTGGGGGTGCCATTCTGATTGAGTAGGCACACTTTATATTTACTAATAGTGACAAAGACATTCTTCTTAGTTAAGCACTCACGAGTCCTGAGGAGATAGATTGATGTCATCATTATTAATAATAATAGCACCTCGGGCCAAGAGAAAACAGTTTTCCATCCTTACCATGGAAAACGAAAGCTGGGTACTTTGCCAGTCGGCCCCCCAAAACTAGACCCAGCATGCTGACCTGCAGGAACAGAGAGGCAAATGCAAATAATTGGAGTGGTTGTGAAGAGGGGAGAGACATAAAGAAAAGAAAAGCATGAGTTGTTGCAGAGTCCCGGAACAAGGAGAAAACTTAGAGGTTAGACAGCCCAGGACGTCAAGGTGAGACTAAGGTCCAGAGAGGAAAAAGGGCTCGTTCAAGGCCACACACACACACACACACACACAGCTCTCACCTTTTCCCTACATTCAGCTGCCTCTCTCGCCACCTGGGATGGAAGCATCTTCTCTCTTGTCCTCTCTTGAGCAGGTGGGCAATGGTACCAGCAAGGGAGTCCCCCAGATTGCTGAAGAGTCAGAACCATAGGGAAATCTCTGGGTTACTGGATTTTTCTGCAGTATCTGGAAAAATACTGTTCCGCCTGTCTTGGTTTGAATTTCCTGAAAGCAGATGCTGAGACAAGATGTTGGATGCTCTTTTAGGGAGGTCATTCCAAGACACACAGGTCGGGAGGGAAGGAAAGGGAGTCAGGCAAGGGAGGCAAACCAGTAGAGGGCACGTTAATTAGCAGGTTACTGCTTTGGGCAACTGGGCTCACTCGCACCTGGAGAGAATGTCTAGAACGCGGCTTGGTGTTGTCCCACTGCTGCACAGGGAAGCTGAGGTTTTCATTCACTGACTCCCAGGGGTTTTCATTACCAGCCCTTCTCAGATAACCTCCACCCAGGCTGAGAAAGTCCCTATGGTATTAGAAAACCCAGAGAGCCTGAGACCTGAGCCATGAGTGGGAAGCACCAGTGGGCATGGTCACTGTCTGTTGCAATGCAGGTGAGCCTGGAGGGGGGCCAGCCTGTGTAGTGTGGCAGCTACAGTGTCTGCTACAGCATCCTGGTCTACATGCTCCAGGCTTCTGAGACTCCCTTTAGCACAGAAACACAATGAACCTGTCATCCGATGGGAAACCATTCATCTGCCTTCTGCCACAAGCCAACTTTTATCTGATTTATCTATTTAGATGTCTTTTCTGTCTTCCTAAATATACTGTAAGTTGTTTGAGAACAAAATTAAGACCATAGTCATTCAGTCATTCAACAATCATTTATGGGACACTTACCATGTGCCTGGCCCTCTTTAAGGAATACAGCACCAAAGAGAGAAGAAATCTTTGTCCTCAAGGAGTTTGCAATTTAGGGGTGGAGATGGACAATAGACAAGTAAATAAATACTATAACTTCAGGTAGTGATAAGTGGTTCAAAGAAAAACAAAACAAGGTAAGGGTATAACTGTAATGGGGATGAGGATGCTGTTTTGTTGTTGTTGTTGTTGTTGTTGTTGTTGTTTATTGTTGGTAAAAATCAAAATTTTTCACAATACATACCAATATTTGTAAAATGATATATAAATACATACGCATATATGTGCATTTGCTTACATAAATGTTATTTTATATATATATATATGTATTTTTTTTTAAAGGTGCTTAGATTACCTAATTATTACTCAGAAATTACAGGGATTCCCATGTTCTCCACCTCCCACACCTCCCACAACATCCCACACCAACATCCTTCATCAGTGTGGCACATCACCCGCAATGGATATACACATCCTGGGGCCTTGCCACCAAGCATAGACCACATTTCACATCATAGACCACCCTCTCTCCTACACAGTTCTGCGCGGTATATGCTGATGCAAAATGGCCTGCATCTGCCGCCACAACGCCACTCATGACAACCCCCCAGTCCTGAAAAAGCCCCTGTATTTCAACTGCCCCTCCCCTCCCTGCCCTGAAAATGTCGAGTGGCCACCGTCTCCACCTCACTGTTACAATTCCTTCCATTGCTTGAATCACAATATACAACAGAACACCACCAAGTCCATTCTAGTCCATAGCTCTTCCCCCAATCCTGGGGAGTTTGGGATGGTGATGTCCACTCCACCTCCAAGTGAGAGAGGGTTTATATTCCATGGATACGGTGGATGAGATTATCCTGCCTGCAGCTGCAGGCCCTCTCCATTCCCTGGGATGGCCGTTGCCCATAGTCGTCTCCTGAGTGCAGAGACAGTGTCTGGCAAAAGAGGATGGCCTACTGATGGGTTCTTGTTATTGAGGACTAGCCTTATGAGTCTTTGCTCTTGTAATTGAAACTTAACCTACTGTTATGGGGTGCCTAAGGGTTGCCATCTGAGAGCCTCCTTGTTGCTCAAATGTGGCCTCTCTCTAAGCCAAACTCAGCATATGAATGCATTACCTTCCCCCCAACA
>JAQZBX010041089.1:0-22475 GCA_029593785.1 Cabassous unicinctus
ACAACTACTATTTAAAGAGGTGATAATGTAAGACAATTATGCAGAATGCAGGGCATTTCTGGTGTGAATCTTGAACCTTAGGTGCCTAAAGGGAATACTGACAACAATGAGGGTGACAAGAAATATGTATTGCATACTCACTATGTGCTAGCCACTATTCTAAGAACTTTACATTTATTAATTCATTTCTTCCTCACAGCTCTATTAAGAAGGCATTATTACCTCCATTTTACAGATGAGAAAACTAAGGCAAAGACAAATTAAGTAACTTGCCCAAAGTAAAAACTAGTAGGTAGAATAGACAAAACATGAATTTGTCTCACTCTGAAGGCCATACTTTTTTTTTTTTTTTATTTAAAGATTTATTTATTTTATTTATTTATCCCCCCCTTGCTGCTTGTGTATGCTGTGTCCATTCGCTGTGTGTTCCTTCCGTGTCTGCTTATCTCCCCCTTGCTGTGAGGTCCTGCTGCATCAGCTCACTGCGCCGTGCGGGCCGGCCTGCTCTCACAAGGAGGCCCCGGGAAGCAAACCCGGGGCCTCCCAAACGGTAAACGGGAGCTCTATCCATTGAGCCACACCCGCTTCCTGAAGGCCATGCTCTTGATCCTTATGCTATACCTGCCTCCCAGTGATATCTGTTCTAGGATCTTGGGCATGTCTCCACATACGATTTGTAAATCTTTCAGAATAAAGAGCCTGTATTAGAGAAAATAATTATATGCATCCTTTAAAATTTACCCTATTCTGCATTTGTAAACAGTCTAATATTTTAGCACTTTATCATTTACTTTTGAAGTTTTAATTCTGAAAAGACAGTATTCAAATCAAGAACAAGTTAACTCTGGAAATGTTCTGCTGCATACATAAAATCATTCATTAATTTCCCTGTTCAAGGAGTATTATATCCTGGCCTACTGAATGGGAAGCTGCTAGGGATAAAGGATTCTACAAAAAACTCACCTGACGTTTGGTAATAGTTTTCCCAGAAGAAAATGGCTTTTGAAACAAAACCATAAAAAATGCAGTCCTGTTAATGTGAATATTGAAACATTGATGTATTAATATTAATCAATATTAAATAGTGTCATTTTAAATAAAGATACTTATTTTAAACAAATATACTAGAACTTGAAAAGTAGGTTATTCTCTAAAGACTTCATAGTGGACAATTATATTTATTTTAATACGGCTTCTATTGCACCATTTGGGAATTATTCTTTTGTAATTGCCTTCAAAACCAATTTACAAGTCACAAAAGAAAAGGCATTTCAGTATTTCTTTACACCTTTTGATATCAAAGAAAATAATTTATATATTTTCCAAAATTCAGTGAAGAAAGTACTAATTATAAAATATGTCCTTACCTTTTACATTCCCAAAACAGTTATATAAAAATGTGTACAAATGGTGCTTAAAATTTCCAAGTCAAGATCATTTTTCATTAAATATTAAAATTATACTCCCCAAAATCTTTAACAGATTTTTATTAACACATAGGGTGTCACTGTTAAACCCAGGACCCAGAGAATCTTTATTTAGAAAGAATTTCTTATTATATGCAGAAAAATCTAAAGTTCACACTATATGAGGACCCTGTACTGTGAAGGGAATGCATAATGAACATAGTCCAACATGGTTTAACTTATAAAATAAGGATCATTTGTGCCAAGACTAGCCTCATTCTGTCCCTTCTGGAAGACTGGGTTACCCACTGGTATGGTCTGGGAATCCCTTTTTCAGGATGTCTGCGATATCAAAATTATTTTCATAAAAATAGTAAGACAATATTTGCTCTTTTCTCGCTCTCATTCTCTCATGACCGTAGAGTGGAGTTTTTCAGAGGCTACCTGATGTGAGATACTGTAATAGATTTAGTGCTGTCCCAGATATAAGAATCCAACAGATTTCTCTTAAGCCAGACATTAAAAGAAATTTGTAAAAATCTCATTAACACAAATTAAAAGTCTATTATTTGGAAGCTATTAAAGTACAACAATCCCTTTCTTATCAGTCTCTTTGTACCTTTAACTTGAGGTTTTCTTCTTCTTTTTTTTTAATCAAATACTTGTCAGGAGGACTAAATTGCACAAAATAGTCCATATCAAATTCCTAGAGATACTCAGTTAAAGTAAGATTTTCAAAGAAATAAAAAACATTCAGGGAAAAAAGCCATATACACTTACCCAAGTTTTAATATAAAAATGAACTGAACAATGTGAACTGCTTTTAGGAGATCATACGATTCAAAAAGTCCCACAGCCTTCAAAAATTTAGTGAAACATAGTAACACGATGTATTTCATTAATCTGAAAAATAAATGCAGAAACAAGTTTTAGTACTGAAATGACAAGAAACTCTGTAACCTTTGTTTTTTTAATATACAAATAATAACAGTAATTATAGAAATCACAATATACATAAACAAAATGAAACAATACCAAAAAATAAAAATAAGAAAGTCCTCACACAACTCACCATCCCACATGATAACAACTGTTAATATTTTGGTATATAAACTTCCAGATTCTTTTCAATGCATACGAACAGATATATATAGATAAACACATATATAATAAAAAAGAAGCCAAATTAAAAATAAAAATGTTCTTGGTTAATTAAGTTACCTGGACTATTTTGAAATCTGCTTTTTAAACTTCATATATTATAAATATAGATATAGCTATAAGGATTCTAATTAGACCTGATTTAAATAAAATTGAGTAAAAGTGTTTCTATTCCCTTCTTCTCTTAACAATTACTCCAAACAAATAAGAACAAAAGTAGAAACCAAACTCTACCTGCAGTGAAAATGGAAGACTACAACACAGGAACATAGAAACAGAGGAATGGCAGACGACTTAGGTTTGCCCTTCCTCTGCTTTGCTAAGTGACTACAGTGAGGGCTGCAGTTGAGAAGTTAAGTGACTGGACCAAAGAATCCTGAAACAGCTTAGGAATTGGAGGTACCAGGAATCTCAGAAAGTAGGGGTGGATGGAGCTGAAAAGGGAAGGATCATTAGAAAATCTTCAAAGCACTAGATCCCCAGGTTCTTAACACAGCACAGCCAGGCAACCAACCTTTCTCCATCTCTACAGGAGTCATGAGGTTTATTATTTGGCCTCTGGAGAGATCAAGACACAAGGTCAAGAGGGAAGGAGGGATAAGGTACTAGACTGAAAACATGGAGAGTAAAGGAAGTTTACCTTGTTAACCTCATCTTCCCTTCTCTCACTTAATTCCAATATCCTAATAATCAGGCTTAAACCTCCTATCAAGAGAATCCTTTGGAGAATCCACTAGGGAACAAGCCCACACAGGTCTTCTAAGTATCTTTTTAGGCCTCTTTCTAATATGAATGGGCAAAAAGTAGACTATCAAACTTTTAAGGAAAGCCTACAATGTGAAACAAACAAAATGAATATACAAAATATATAGAAATCATAGCAAATAGCAGAAAACTACAAAGAAACTATAACTAATATTCTCTAAGAGACAAAAAAGAATACTACATTTGTGAAAAAAAGAATAGGCTGCTATAAAAAGAAACAAAGAAAAGGAAGGAAAACAGAGCTCCAGAAAGAGAAACTAGAAAATAGAGGAGAGGAAATTATCTAAGATATAAGAAAAATTTCCAGATCCAAAATGAGTGTCCCTACTAAACTTTCTACACAATAAATGAAAAAGTCACCTCATTGTGTAATTTCAGAACACCAAGAATAAAAAGGAAGATTGTAAGAGAAAAAACAAATGGCATACAAAACATTGGAAAATAACATCTTACTTTTCAAAACCTGGACACCAGAAGACAAAGGAGCAATGCCTTAAACATTCTGAGGGAAAATGATCTCAATCTAGTATTCTGTGTCCAAATTGTCAATCAAATATGAAGGTAGAATAAAGGCATTTTCAGAAATACAAAATCTCCATCCATCCATCCATCAATCAGTTTCCCATTTATCATTATATCTCTCATATATATCTTTTTTTTTGGGAAGTATTCAAGGATGAACAGAGAAATTAACTAGAGAAAGGAAAACATGAAATTCAAGACCCAACAGATGCCACACAGGATAGATGCTATGGGAATTTCCAGGATGTCAACAAGTGGAAGTCCCAGAAATTCAGCTGTGATCTGTGGGGAGCAGCTGTAGCTCAGTGGTTGAGCACCTGTTTCCCATATATGAGGTCCCAGGTTCAATCCCCGGTACCTCCTAAACAAACAAAAAAACAAAACAAAACGTGCATGTACTATTTTGAAAAAAAAATCAATGGGAAAAAAGGAAACAAGGCAGAATCAGAATTTTACATTGGGAATAAGTTAATAGTATCCTAATGTTACAATTAATGACAAATTAATTTGGCCTCATAAAAATGTAATAATTGCCTTGGGTACTATGAAACTACTTAAAAACATATACTTTCTTAAAGCTCAAAATTTTGTTTTGAAATTTAAGAGAGACCTATGGGGGTTAAAGAAAAGGCCCAGGATTAGTCTGTCATATACACTGAAAGTACATACTGGGCACCAGGAAGGAGGGAGGAAACAAAAGGCTTCTTAACAACCAATGAAATGCCATAACTTCTAGAAACACTACAGTAAATACAATTTATTCCTTTTTTTATTAAGTAGTTTTATTGAGATATATTAATATACCATACTATTAATTCTTATTTTATATACAAATCCACAAGTTTGATTACTAGTTTTCTAACCTAGTAGCATTCTTTGACCATACTGCTCTAGTGGTAAAAAATTTAGTGCATTAACCAATATTTATCTATATTTTATAAATATGTAATACTGAACAGTTGTTATATGCAAACTAGAAATTAAAGAGATAAAAATAATAAGATAAAAAGTATAAGAAATTTTATTATTTTCTTTCTCCATTCTCATAGATCATCTTACACATACCACTCAGGAAGACTACTCTTTAAGCTTACATCAAGTAGGTGTTAATACATTAAAAAGGAGGTTTAAGAGATGTTAAAGGGAGGCATACTAACAGGAAAGAGAAGCCAATACTAATGGGGAAAAAATATAAAAAGCAAATACAAAAGTTTAAAGGAAATCTGGATCATTCAAATAGTAGTTAAAATGGTTTGATAAGCAATTAGGATACCAATGCATATAGGACAGTATAAAAACTGATGACTGTGAATCATCAAGTACAATGGCCCCAAATCAACAAGAGTTAAAATATGTTAAACAGTAATCTGTTTAAGAAGGCATGGAAATGTGTAGTACATCTTAGAAAGATTTTTATCCAGTTAATAAAATAAATTTTGATCCTTAAAAGAATCTCAGTAATTCCAACATCTTAGACATCCAAGAGGGCTCATTTCTGTTTTAGCCCAGACACTATTATATTAAAGAAAAGCAGATTTAGAGAATTTGTGTGTCATCCTTGTGCAGGGGCCATGCTAATCTTCTCTAAAGAGAAGAAAATCGTTCCAATTTTAGTATAACATGCTGCTGAAGCAAGCTATGTGGTGTGGTGTTTTATTTTTTAAATCACGAACATAAAATGGGGCCTTTAATAGGGCAATTTGGGGATTTTCAGCAAGGTGATAATTAATCAAGAAGCTAATAAAAATGTTACTTTGAAATAATATAAATCACATTCTAAAGCACAAAGTTCCTACTCAACCTATCTGTGGAATAGTATACTTCATTACAGTTTCTTTTTAAAAGATAAAGCAGATTTTCTGGGGTGATGAAAATGTTCCAAATCTTGCCATGGAAATTATATGGGTATACATGTGTGAAAAATGCAAACTACTACCTTTAAAATCTATGTATTTTATTGTATGCAAATTATACCTCAATAAAAAAAGCAGTATTGGAAAAAATGTGAAGTTGAGATTATAGTTATAACAACAAAAAAACTCTTGTATTTTGTTTCTGAACTACTGCCTGTAGACTGGCTAAAAACACACAGTACACATGGAGAATCTACCATCCTCTAGCAATTGGCCAGGTATGAAACGGAATGTTTATACGCTAGAAAAAACAGACCTCTAACATTTAATAGCTGAAAAACATCTTAAGAGATTCTGTAGCCCAATCCCTCTGTCATAGATTAGGAAGTTGAAGCCCAGAGTGACATGGATCAAGTCCATGTCTCCTAAAGTATGCCCCTTAATATATCATACAGAAAATTTTAAGTTTATCCAAAAGGCTTTGAGGGTTCACATCTTCCAAACTGTTCTCAAATATTTATATAATCATATTGGCCCACATGAATAGTAAAATCAACATTAAATATGAAAGACAAAACTGCATATTAAAGTCTAAAATTAATTTGGCCCATTTAAGATTTTGGCTCATTTAAGCTAGAGGAAAAAAAGGCATACCAACTTAAATACATTAACTATAGTAATTATTAATTATATATTAAACTATATTAATTAAATATTCTGGTCGAGACAGCAATTCATAATTAGACAAAAAAAATTGAGCTAGCAACCCTTTGTTTATCCAGTTGCTAACTGAGGGACTTGAATATTATGCGCTCAGCAAATGTTTACCAAGTGAAAAAATGCTAACCCTACAATTACACTGTATGACACAGTAATACCCAGTACAGTAACATATATAGTGTAGCAATATACTATACAGGCTGGCAGTCAAACTTCTGGCAACTGAAATTAGAAATCCAGCCATGTATATAGGATGAAAGAAATGAATGATATCAAGCAGAGAGGGAAGCTTAATATCTCAAGGGCTTTACTCCCAGTTAGGTGAAAAAATAAAACAGTAGGACAGAATAAGGACACAAGGAAGAACACTGTCAACATGATAGGGAGGGAAGAAACAAACACCAGGAAAAAAAGTACATTAAAAATCTTAAACAGTCTGGGAATTCTTGGTATCAGCAAATAGCCTTGCACACACCTCATAGGGCTATGCAGCCATTCTTTAAATATTCCTTGCTCACTTACTATGTGCGATATGCCATATATGGCCAATGACATGCAAGGGAAGTTGACTAGGGTAGCTTCAGGTATAGCCTTCCCTCTTCCTAATAAAAGGCTAAGATGTAGCTAGAACTGCTTACCCCTTCTTTCTGACTTAAAGGAGAGACTTTTATATAACGCTGCTGCATCCATTTCATAACAAGTCTGAATATGAATGCCAACACACTTAAGATGGCAGAGGGAAGACAAAGAATCCAGGTCCCAGAAGTATCAGAGTGGCTGAATAAATACCAGCAACCTCTGGTTTCTTTTACATGAGAAGAATAAATCCTTATTTGTTTAAATCTCTGTCAGTTGATCTACTTATAACCAAACACAATCCTAGGTAATAACAAAGACACCAAAATGAGTAATAGATACCCTCCCTTCAAGGAGCTCAGGGACTAATAAGAAAGATGGGCAAGTAAACAAATATTTATGTGATCCAGGTAAGTAACAGAGTCCTAAAAGGACAGATGTGGAAGCAACAAATTGTACCTAGGGAAGTAAAGGATGTCTTCATGATAGCATTTGAGATGTATAAACTGTGTACTGAAGACTAAGTAGGAATTACCAAGCAAGGAAAGGGAAAAGGGTATTTCAAGCTCAGAGAGAATATGCAAAGCACTAATACTAAGAAGTCTTCAAAGGAATTTAAATTCAGTTCCTCTTACAGTTATGAATAAAGTACAGATGATACTCATGATCAGAAAACCTCATGGAAAAGATAAATTATATTTAACATACTTTAAAAAAAAAGGAATATAGAACTATTTCTAAATAATTTTCATCTTAAGTATTTTAGATGGAAATTTAAAGTATTTTGTTTCTAAATAAAACTTTAAAAATTTAGCACTATAATGGCAAGATTTAGTCACACAGAACATTTAATTTATGTAGTGTATTTTCTTATAATGTATTATGACACATTATCATAGTATTATTCTGATATGTACTATTATGATCTTTCTGACATTGATTTTCTTTACTCTCTTTTTAATTTATTTTATTATTATTTTTTAGGAGGTACCGGGGATTGAACCCAGGACCTTATACATGGGAAGCAGGCATTTAACCACTGAGCTACACCTGCTTTCCTTTACTTGCTTTTTAGTTTTTAAAAAACAGAGATAACAAAATTAATTCCATGTAAAAATTTAAAATAAAACCACTTCCGATTCTCTCTTTGTAGGTAACCAATTGGGTACATCCTTCTAAACCTTTTCTTTTGCATCTCCAGGTATATACACATACATACTATTTTATATACACTCACATATTCAAGACTGTACACATATTTTGATACTGTTATGTAACTTTTCATGTAATATATATTGAAGATCTCTTGCTACTATTATTTAGAACTATTTTTACATTTTAGTTAAAAGCTGGATTCTGTGATTTTTAAAGTCCCAATTAATGAAGTCTTCCTATATAAATTGGGCTAAAGATGAAACACAGCTAAATCCAAGTAATCATATACTAATAAGCACACATTCCTAATTCATGTTAGGGAAGCAAACGATAAACAGGTTCATTTACCAAGGGATGAAAATGGGGTGGGTGGGTGGAGAGGGAGGCTCTTAAGGGCAGTAGCCTTGTCTCTAGCTCAGTCTGAGCCACTGACCCTTTGGGCAACACAAGCTATCCAATCCACCTCCCAAATTATAAATCATTATTTGCCATGAACTAGTTTCCTCGAGGGTATCACTGATCTTTTCTGTGAAGGGTTAGAAAATTCTCTAGTTCTCCAAACCCAGAATCACTGAAATTCATAAATTTCAGCAAGGCTGGGTTCAAACCTGCTTCCTGGGTTTTGCCCACCGTAACAGTTCACATTTCCCAGGCTTAAAAAAAAAAAAAATGAGTGTGTGTAATTTCGCTTCAATTCATTTAATAAATATTCAAAATTTCTACTATGTAGAAGGCATTATGCATGGAGTTTGGAATAATTTAGACTCCTAGCTCCTCCAACTAGCTGTATGATCTTGGACAAATTATTTAATTTTTCTAAGTCTCAATTTCCTTATCTGTGAAACAAGGATACCACTACTTAGCTTGCAGGACTGTAGTAAGGATTAAATGAGACAATATATTAAAAGCACTTGAATCATGAAAGGTGTTCAAGAGGGGAGCAGATGCAGCTCAGTGGTTGAGTGCCTGCTTCCCATGTATGAGGTTTTGGGTTTGATCCTTGGTACCTCCTAAAAACAAAACGAACAAACAAATGAAAACAAACAACAATTCTCATTGGAAAGTGGATGTAGCTCAGCGGTTGAGCGCTTGCTTCCTTTATTAGTCAGCCAAAAGGGGTGCTGGTGCAAAGTACCAGAACTCTGTTGGCTTTTATAAAGGGTATTTATTTGGGGTAGAAGCTTACAGTCACAAGGTCCCTAAAGAGTCTAACTCAAGGTACCATAAGAGGTACTTTCTCACCCAAAATCATTTGCCATGTGTTGAAGCAAGATGGCAGGCGATGTCTGAGAGGGTTCAGCCTTCCTTCTTCCTCTTAAGGCTCCATGGTCTCAGCTTCTTCTGATCTCAGCTATAGGCTGGCATAAGGCTCGTCTCTCTCCCCGGGGCTCATTTCTTTCCAGACTCAGTTGCTCTGGTCTCTTCACAAGGTCAGCTGTAGACTATCAGGCTCATCTCTCTTCCCGGGGCCTCTGCCATGTCTCATGAGCTGTCTTTTTCTGTGTGAGTGCCTGCCCACAACAGGGGGTGGGGACTCAATGCCCTACTGATGTGGCCAAATCAAAGCCCTAATCTTAATTTAATCAAGTAAATGCAACCTTTGAATTTAATACAATCAAAGGGTATCATGCCCAGAGGAACTGACCAGTTTACAAACATTATCAATATCTCTTTTTGGAATTCATAAATATCAAACTGCCATACTTCCCATGTACAAGGTCCTGGGTGTAAACTACAGTAGAAGGGCAGCTATGCTAAGCAAATAATGCAAATAAGACTGTAAAGGAATGTTTACCACATTTACCTAAGACAATAAGCTCTTGAATAAATAATATATAAACTATTTAAAAATAATTTAATTTCAAGTTTACAGAAAAGTTACAATAGTACAAAGAACTCCCATATTTCCTCTACTTAGATTCATTAATGCTTTGTCCCATTTGCTTTATTATTCCCTCTCTTTTCTTCTCTGTACATATATATACACAGTTTCTTTTTTTATTCTCTGAGCTATTTGAGCATAGGTTATACACATCATGCCCCTTTACTCCTAAATACTTGTATTTCCTAAGAACAAGGATTCTTTTATATAACCAGCACACTAATCAACTTCAGGAAATTTAACACTGATATGATACTTTTTATCTAATCTATTATTCAAAGTCCAATTTTGTCACTTGACACAATAATGGCCTTTATAGCATTTTTCTCCTCTACTACAAATCCAGACCAGAACTGCCTAATGCATTTAGTTGTCATGTGTCAGTAAATGACATCTGATATGCTTCTATTTACAAATGAGTTGCTCAAAATAGACTAGAAAAGTAAATATATGCTTCAAAAATGAAGTTGGTTTAAGTTCTGTTCCAGTACTGTATGTGGTGTTCTTTTCTTTTCTTTCACACACACAAAAGTTATGAATACTAATGTTATTTCTATAGTTTCCAAGACTTTATCCAATCTTTTTTTTTTTTTTTACTGGGAGGTCCCGGGGATCGAACCCAGGTCCCTCCATATGGGAGACGGACGCCCAATCATTTGAGCCACATCCACCCCTTTATCCAATCTTTAAATCTTAAAGGAAGCACTGAAGAACAAGAAAAACTTAAGCTTATTGAAAATGAAGGCAATGGAGGACTGTCGGAAGATGATAGAGTAGGGTGCTCCCTCCACCAAAACAACTATTCAATGAGCAGGACCTGTCTTAATCAACTATTTTGAAACTCTGGAGTCTGGTGGAACACTACGAAGCATCCAGGGAATAGCTGGAGGAAGAGGCTAGTAAATTGTAGTAAATATCAATGAACTTCAACCTTTGTGCAGCAGTTACCATCCCTCAGCTCCCCAATGCATGGCAGGCAGCAAAGGGAACTGCAATCCAGGCACCTGATGCAGCTTGCTATTGTCAGAACAGGCTATAAGCATCTAGTCCTCCAAAATCTGTGGGTGTACGGTCTGATGCTGATCATTACTTTTCATTAGCTACTCCAGATCGTTGGGGGGCTGACTCTGAGGGTGGCCACTGTTCCAACTGCCCTCAGGCATAAGCAGCAGAGAAGTCTTAAAGAGGCATGTACTAGTCAGCCAAAGGGGTGCTGATGCAAAATACCAGAAACAGGTTGGTCTTTATAAAGGGTATTTATTTGGGGTAGAAGTCCACAGTTACCAGGCCATAAAGCTTAAGTTTCTTCCCTCACCAAAGTCCATTGCCACGTGTTGGAGCAAGACAGCTGCCGACGTTTGCCAGGGTTCAGGCTTCTTGGGTTCCTCTCTTCCTGGGGCTGCATTTCTCTCTGGGCTCAGCACCTCTGTTTCCTCCACAAGGTCAGCTGTAGATTCTCAGGTGAACGGCTTGTCTCTATCCCGGGGCCTTCTCTCCTTTCTCACAATCAAGCTCCTCCATCTGCTCGCCTCCCCGGCTCCAGCATCAAAACTCCAACATCAGAACTGCTCCCTCTGTCCTTTGCCTTGCCTTTTATATTTGATTCCCCCACCCACCAAGGGGTGGGGCTCAACGTCCTACTGATGTGGCCCAATCAAAGTCCCAATTATAACTTAATCATGCCCAGATGAACAGATCAGTTTACAAGCATAATCCAATATCCATTTTTGGAATTCATAATTACATCAAACTGCCCAAGGGCTACAAGGCAGTACCTTTTTCCTCCCTTATTCTTTTTCCATTCCCTATTTGGGAACAAAATTAGTTTGGAAAAATCACAGATTGACAGTTCCAACTCAATAACAACAAAAACCCAGCAATTCCTAAGGTAAGGGAAAACTAGATTTCCAGAGTTTTAACATGATACCCAGAATGTCCACTTTTCCACAAAAAATTACGAAACATACAAAAAACAGGAAAGTATGGCTCATTCACAAGAAAAAAAGAATTTGCTAGAAACTATCTCTGAGGAAGTTCATACACTGGAATTATTAGTCAATAAGTTTATGTCAACTGTCTTAAATGTGTTCAATGAGCTAAAGGAATCCATACATAAAGAACTAAAGGAAATGAGGAAAACGTTGCCTGAAAAAAAAGAGATAGAAATTATAAAAAGGAACCAAACAGAAATTTTAGAGCTATAAACCATAGTAATTGAAATGAAAAAACAAAAACAAAAACAAAAAACAAAACAAAAAAACTCATTAGATGGATTCAACAGCAGATCTGAACATACAGAAGAAAAGTCCAGGGAACTTGAAGACAAGACACTTGAAATTATCCAGTGTGAGAAGAAAGAAAAATTATGAAGTGAACAGAGCCTGAGGAACCCATGGGACACCATCAAATGTACCAACATATACATCATTGGAGTCCTAAAAATACGAGAGAAAGGATAGAAAAAGTATTTGAAGAAATAATGGCCCAAACTTCTGAAATCTGATGAAAGATATGAATATACACATCCTAGAAGTTCAACAAACTCCAAGCAGGATAGATTCTAAGAGATATACACCAAGACACATTATAGTAAAATTGTCGAAATCCAAAGACTAAGAGGAGCAAAAGAGAAGCAACTTGTCACACAGAAGGGATCCCCAACATGATTAACAGTGAATTTCTCATCACACACCATGGAGGCCAGAAGACAGTGGGATGACATAGTTAAAGCCCTTAAAGAAAAAAACTGTCAAGTAGGAATTTTTTTTTCATTAAAAATTTTTTTTTATTGAAGTGTATTATTCATACATGAATATACATAACAATAAGCATATAGTAAAACTTGTGAGCTTACAAAACAAACATGCATAACATCACACAGGGCTCCCATACATCACCACCACCAATATCTTGCATTGTTGTGGAACATTTGGTACAAATTATGAAAGAGCATCAACAAAGTATTACTACTACCTATAGTCCATCTTACATTTGGTGTATTTCACCCCCAACCCACCCTATTATTATTTTTGTTCATAAACCATACAATTTATCTAAAGTGTACAATCAATGACATCTGGTATAATCACAGATTTGTGCATTCATCACTTCAATCAATATTAGAGCATTTTCATTACTCCAAAAAAAGAAAAAAGAAAAACAAAAACAAAACCACTATCATACCCATATTAGAGCTACTAATTACACATCCTATGATGTGCTTTCACCATTTCTATTCATTTCCAAATATTTCCAAACAACTTTTTAACCAATTCTGCACAGACTAAATCTCAGCTTTCCATTCTCTAACCATATTCTATTCTCTGGTGACTTATATTCTAGCTATTAACTTAGTTCATAATAGCGAAATCATACAATATTTGTCCTTTTGTGCCTGGCTTGCTTCACTCAACATAATGTCCTCCAGGTTCATCCAGCTGCATAATATTCCATCATGTGTATATACCCCAATTTGTTTATCCATTCGTCATTTGATAGACACCTGAGTTGTTTCCATCTTTTGGCAATTGTGAATAATGCCGCTATGAACATCAGTGTGCAGAATGTCTGTTTGTGTACCTGCTCTCAAATCTTCTTGGTATATACCCAGTGGTGGTATTGCTGGGTCACATAGAAGATCTATATCTAACTTCCTTAGACACCGCCAAACAGACTTCTACAGTGGCTGTACCATTCTACATTCCCACCAACAATGAAAAAGCATTCCTATCTCTCCATATCCTCTCCAACACTTGTAGTTTACTGTTTTGTTAATAGTGGCCATTCTAGTGGGTGTCAAATGATATCTCATTGTAGTTTTGATTTGCATTTCCCTAATAGCCAGTGATGTTGAACATTTTTCCATGTGTTTTTTCACCATTTGTATTTCTTTAGAAAAATGTCTATTCAGGTCTTTTGCCCATTTTTTAATTGGGTCATTTGTCTTTTTATTGGTGAGTTGTAGGATCTCTTTATATATTATGGCTATTAGATTCTTATCAGATGTGTGATTTCTGAATATTTTCTCCTACTGAGTAGGCCTTTTTACCCCATTCACAAAGTTCTTTGAGGTGCAGAAGAGTTCGGTTTTGAGGAGGTCCCATTTATCTATTTTTTCTTTTGTTGCTCGTGCTTTGGGTTGAAAGTTTAAGAGACCTCACGTATTACAAGGTCTTGTGGATGTTTCCTTACATCTACCTCTAGGAGTTTTATTGTCCTGGCTTTTATGTTTAGGTCTTTCATCCATTTTGAGTTGATTACTATATAGGAAGTGAGATAGGGATCCTCTTCCATTCTTTTGGTTATGGATATCCACTTCTCCAAGCACCAATTGCTGAAGAGACTGTTTGTCCCAGGAAAGTGGACTTGGTAGGCTTATCAAAAGTCAGTTGACCATAGAGGTTAGGGTCTATTTCTGAACTCTCAGTTTGATTCCATTGATCAATGTGTCTGTCTTTATGCCAATATCATGCTGTTGGCATAAAGCTTTATAATACACTTCAAGGTCAGGAAGCATGAGTCCTCTGTCTTCGCTTTTCTTTTTTAGGAGGTTTATGGCTATTTGGGACTCCTTTCCTTTCCAAATGAATTTGGTAATTGCCTTTTCTATTTCTGTAAAGTAAGCTGTTGGAATTTTGATTGGGAATGTGTTGAATCCATAATCAGTTTGGGTAGTGTGGTGGTTTGAGATTATTTATGACTTCCAAAAAGAGAGATTGCTTGTAAATTGGTCTGTTCTTCTGGGCTTGATACCCTTAGATTGTATTAGATTTAGCTGACATGTCTTTGATTAAATTATGTTAAGATTAGGTCTTTGATTTGACCACATCAGTAGAGTATAACTCAGTTTGACACCTCCCCCTGCCGTGAACTATATAAACGGACAATCAAGGAGACACACAGAAGTTGTTACACAGAGAAAATACACACAAGAAGAGAGACAGCTCTCTTTAATTTCCACATATTTGTGAATTTCCCCATTCTCCCTCTGTTATTGATTTCTTGCTTCATTCTGTTGTGGTCAGAGACTATACATTGTATAATTTCAAAATTTTAAAATTTATTGAGACTTGTTTTGTGACCCAACATATAGTCTATCCTGCAGAATGATTCATGTGCACTTGAGAAGAACATGTATATGTATATTGTTTTTGTCAGGTGCAGTGTTCTATATATGTATTATAGACAAAGACACAGCAGAGGCCCCGGGAAGAGAGATGAGCCATTTGCCTAATAGTTTACAGCTGACCCTTGTAAAGAGAACAGAACAGCTGAGCTGGAAAGAAATGAGCCCTCCGGCCTACAGCTGAGATAGGAAGAAGCTGGAGCCTTAAGAGAAAGAGTTAGGCATCAGCACCCCTTTAGCTGACTAAAATAGGCAGAGCTGACATCTTCATGATGTTTAGTCTTCCAATCTGTGAACACAGAATGTCCTTCCATTTGTTTAGGTCTTCTTTGATTTCTTATAGCAGTGTTTTTTGGTTTTCTGAATACAAATCCTTTATATTCCTTGTTAACTTAATTCCTAGATACTTGAATCTTTTTATTGCTACTGTAAATGGCATTTTTTTTCTCTTGATTTCCTCCTCAGCTTCCTCATTACAAGTGTATAGAAATGCTACTGATTTTTGCACGTTGATCTTGTATCCTGCCACTTTGCTGAACTCAATTTGTTAGCCCTAAATAGCTTCGTTTTAGTTATATGGGAATTTTTTAAATATAGGATCATGTCATCTGCGAATAGTAAAAGTTTTACTTTCTCTTTTTTTCCAAATTGGATGCCTTTCTTTTTCTTGCCTCTTTGTTCTAGCTAGAACTTCCAGCACAATGTTGAATAACAGTGGTAAGAGAGGGTATCCTTGACTTGCTTCTGATCTTAGAGGGAAATCTTTCAACTTCTCCCCATTGAGTACAATGTTGACTGTGGAATTTTCATATATGCCCTTTATTACACTGAGGAACTTTTCTTCTATACTGATCTTTCTAAGTGTTTTAATCAAGAAAAGATGTTGGATTTTATTAAATGCCTTTTCTTCATAAATCGAGATGATCATTTTTTTTCCCTTTATTAATGTGGTGTATTACATAAATTTATTTTTCTTATGTTGACCCACCCTTGCATAACAGGGATAAAACCCCCTTGATTGTGGAATATAATTCTCTTAATATGCTCGTTCAATTTACAAGTATTTTGTTGAGAATTTTTGCACCTAGGTTCATTAGAGAGACTGGTCTCTAATTTTCTTTTCTTGTAGTATATTTATCTGGCTTTGGTATTAGGGTGATGTCGGCATCATAAAATGTGTTGGGTAATATTCTGTCCTTTTCAATTTTTTGGAAGAGTTTAAACAGGATTGGTATTAATTCTTTAAAATGTTTGGTGAATTCACCTGTGACGCCATCTGTTCATGGAACTTTACTTTTTTGGAAGATTTTCATAACTGATTCAATCTCTTTACTTGTGATTGATTTGTTGAGTTCTTGTATTTCCTGTAAAGTCAATGTAGGTTGTGTGTTTCTAGGAATTTGTCCATTTCATGTAGGTTGTGTGTTTCTAGGAATTTGTCCATTTCATCTAGGTTGTTTGTTGGCATATAGGTTCTTATAATATCCTCTTATGTTCTTTTTATTTCTGTGGGGTCAGTCGTAATGTCCCCCTTTTCATTTCTGATTTATTTGCGTCTTCCTCTTTTTCTCTGTTTATCTAGCTAAAATTTGTCAATTTTATTGATCTCAAAGAACCAGCTTTTGGTTTTGTTGATTTTTTCTTTTTTTTTTTTTTGTTTCAATTTCATTTATTTTTGATCTAATCTTTGTTAGTTCTTTCTGTTTGCTTTGGGGTTGGTTTGCTGTGCTTTTTCTAGTTTCTATAGGTGTTCACTTAGGGCTTTGATTTTAGTTCTTTCTTCTTTTTTTAATATAGGCATTTAGGGCTATAAATTTCCCTCTCAGCACTGCCTCTGCTCTATCCCATACATTTTGATAAGTTGTGTTCTAGTTTTTACTTGTCTCGAGATATCTACTAATTTCTGTTGCAATTTCTTCTTTATATCACTGACTAACGGTGTGTTGTTTAACCTCCATGTATTTGCCAATTTTTCCCCCTCCCATCTATTAATGATTTCCACCTTCATTATAATCACAGAAGGTACTTCGTATAATTTCAACCTTCTTAAATTTATTGAGAGCTGTTTTGTGGCCCAACATGTTGTCTATCCTGGAGAATGATCCATGAGCACTTGAAAAGAAAATACAACCGGCTGATTTGGGGTGCAATATTCCATACTTCTGCTAGGTCTAGCTCATTTATTATATTGTTCAAGTTCTCTGTTTCTTTGTTGATCTTTTGTCTTGTTGTTCTATTTATTGATGTGGGTGTTGTGTTGAAGTCTCCCAGTATTATTGTAGAGATGTGTATTTCTCCCTTCAGTTTTGTTTTTTTTTTAACGATATTGGGGGCTGGGGATTGCACCCAGGACCTCATATGTGGGAAGCCGGCACTCAACCATTGAGCCACATTAGCTTCCCTGAGTTGGGTTTTTGTTTGTTTGTTTTCATTGTTTCAGTAGGCACCGGGAACCAAACCCGGGACCTCCCATGTGGGAGGCAGGCACTCAGTCGCTCGAACCACATCTGCTTCCTCCCTTCAGTTTTGTCAGAATTTAACTCATATATTTTGTGACACACTGGTTAGGTGCATAGATATTTATGACTGTTACTCCTTCCTGCTGGATTCTCCCTTTTATTAATATATAATAGTCCTCTGCATCTCATCACTTTTTTGCATTTAGTCTGTTCTGTCTGACACCAGTATAGCTACTCCTGCTCTCTTTTTTTACTGTTTGCGTGAAATATCTTTTTCCAATCTTTCACTTTCACTGTTTGCATCCTTGGGTCTAAAGGGAGTCTCCTGTAGCAGCATATGGATGTCTCATGTTTTGCTATCCTTTCTGTCAACCTATGTCTTTTGATTTGGGAATTTAATCCATTAACATTCAATGTTATTACTGTAAAGGCATTACTTGCTTCAACTATATTATCCTTTGGCTTTCATATGTCATATTTTACTTGTCTTACCCTTTTGGCTACCTTTTCTGATAGTCTTCACTTCTACACTCTCCTCAAAACCTTTCTCTGTCTTTTCTGGCTGCAGAACTCCCTTCAGTGTTTCCTGCAGAGCTGGATTCTTGTTTACAAACTCTTAGTTTCTGTTTATTTGTGAATATTTTAAACTCACCTTCATATTTGAAGCTGTTTTGCTGGCAAAGAATTCTTGGCTGGCAGTTCTTCTCTTTCAGTACCTTAATTACATCATACCACTGCCTTCTCACCTCCCATGGTTTCTGAAGAGGAATTCATACTAAGTCTTATTGGCCCTTGTATGTGATGTTTTGCTTTTCCCTTGCTGCTTTCAGTATTTTCTCCTTATCTTTGGCATTTGGCATTGTGCATATTGTATGTCATGTGGTAGGTCTATTTGGATTTATTCTAATTGAAGTACACTGTGCCACCTGGACATGTATTTTCATGTCTTTTACAAGAGCTGGGAAATTTTCAACCATTATTTCCTCAAATACTCCTTCTGCCCCTTTCCCTTTTCTTCTCCTGGAACTCTCATAACATATATGTTGCTGTACTTCATGTTACAATCAACTCCCTGCACCCCTGCTCATTTTTTCCATTCTTTTATCTTTTCATTTCAGCTGTTCTGACATCTATGTTGCTGGTTCTTTCTCCCACAATTTCAAATCTGCTGTTACTGGTGAGCGGATGTAGCTCAAGTAGTTGAGTGCCTGTTTCCCATTCCGAGGTCCCGGGTTCGATCCCCAGTACCTCCTAAAAACAAATAAAAAAACCAGCTCTCACTGGGGAGTGGATGTAGCTCAGTGGTTGAGCGCCTGCTTCCCATGTACAAGGTCCTGGGTTCAATACCCAGTACCTCCTTAAAAAAAACAATACTGCAGTTGTGTGCCTCTATTATATATATATATTTGAAGTATCCCCCCCGCCCCCCACCCTGAGATGGCTCCCTCTCTGTTTGCTCTTTGTCTGCTCATTGTTTTTGCTTGTCTGCTCGTTGTCTTGCTCGTTTTTTCTTGTTATCTACTTGTTGTTTTGCTCAATGTCTGCTCGTCGTTTGTTTGTCGACTTTAAGAGGCACTGGGAACTGAACCTGGGACCTCCCATGTGGGAGGCAGACGCCCAAATGCCTGAGCCATACCTGCTCCCCTCTGTTGTATTTTCAATCTCACTTGTCTTTAATTCCTATAGGCTCTGTTATTTTTCTATCCAAGATCTCAAAGTTTTCTGTGTGCTTAACCGTGTCTTCTTAATGTCTTTGATTTATTTAGCCATTTTGTCCTTCAACTCCTTGATATGACATTAGGAGATCTGCATGGATACAAATAATTAGTTGTTTCAAGTCTTGTGTCTTGTCTGGAGCTTTGATTTGTTCTTTTGCTTGAGTCATAACTTCCTTTTTCTTAGTATGCCTTATAATTTTTTGCTGATGTCTAGGCATCTGATTCTGATGCTGAGTAACTCTTACGTTCAGTTTCTCTCTCTTATCTAGGGATTTACTGTTAAGTAGCTGTGTGCTACAACTGTTCTTTGATTCTTGGTTCAACTTGTTCTAGATATTAAGGATTGCCTGTATTTAACTGCACAAACCAGGGCTAAGGACTCAGTAATGGGGTGCAGGCTAGTTTCCAAGGGCCTTGGAGAGGGGAGCAGTAAAGGCACCACGTTGTCTCTTTTATTTATCTCTTACTATTTTTCCCCATTTTGAGTGTACTTTCTTGGTTTGCAGCAGATGGCGATCATTGACAGACTTCTCAGCTCAGGTCCCAGACACTGGGGGGAATGCAATCACTGTAAACTTGTCCAGGTGGCTGGTGCAGAAACGAAGTCCTCAGGGTGGGCCAAGCCTCCAAACAAACTTCCTCTGAAGGTGCTTGTATTAGTCTGCCAAAGGGGTGCTGATGCAAAGTACCAGAAATCTGTTGGCTTTTATAGAGGGTATTTATTTGGGGTAAAAGCTTACAGTTAAAAAGCCCTTAAGAGTCCAACTCAAGGCTGCTTTCTCACCAAAGTCAGTTGCCACATGTTGAAGCAAGATGGCGGGCGATCTCTGCCTGGTCTCTCAGGTATTCTCAGCTGCTCTGTTCTCTTCTGCTTAAAACTATCAGGCAAATGGCTCATCTCTCTTCCTGGGGCTTTAGCTGTTTTAGCCTTCTCCTTTCTGCCACATGGCAGGACAGAAATGACCAAGTTCTCTCCTCTTCCTTGTGTCTTTTTTTCTTTTCTTTTCTTTTTCTTTTCCATGTGTCCTCTTGACACATGGAGTGTCCATTTATATCAGCCCACCAAGGGGGCAGGGACTCAACCCAAGTCACGCCTTACTGACGTGGTTGAATCAAAAGCCCGAAATTGATTTCATCAAGTAAACTTAAAACCTTTGAATTTAATACAACCGAAGTGTACCATACCCAGAGGAACAGACCAGTTTACAATCTTTCTCATTTTTGGGATTCATCAATAATATCAAACAGCCACAGTGCTCTCTTGCCTTGGCCAGGCACACCCTCCCTCCCTCTGAACAACCAGCCCAGGGCAGTAGAAGGGTGTTTGAGAATACAAATTATCTTTAGCTCCCTTCTGACTCTCAGGGCAAACAATGTTGCCATCCCACCTGGCCTGGAAGTGTGTGACCCCTCCAACGCAGCGAACCAAGTTCACTGGCCAAAATCTAAATTTGTCGTAGGCTGTGTCCCTCCCTCTCCCCTTTCTTGGGGAAGAGGGCCCTTGCAACCACCTCAGTCTGTAACCACCTGCCAAGATCTGGAGGACCCAGTGCTGTTTGCTCTGAAGGTGGGGGGATGGGTGCCAAGACCTGCTGCTGCAGCTTTACTTACAGAATTTTTTCAGCCAGCCGAGACTCCTTTTCTTCACCTCTCTCTCTTCTGTGTGGTGTCTAGCTTTCCCCTGCTGTTCTCAGTCCTAGAAAACAGTTTTCCAGTTTCTGTCTCTTATTTTTTCTGGGAGAGAAGTGAGCCCTCTGTCTCTCTAATCATCCATTGTCCTGGAAGTCTCAACCAAGAATTCTATGTTCAGCCAAACTGTCATTCAAAATGATGGAGAAATTAAGACCTTTACAGATAAACAAAAACTGATAGAGTTCATTACCAGAGATTTGATTTAAAAGAAATGATAAATGGAATCCTTTAGGTTGAAATAAAAGGACACTAGAGAGTAACCTGAAGCCCTAAGAAATGAAGAATGTGAATAAAGGTAACTACATAGGTAAATGTAAAATCATTTATTGTAATTTTGGTTTGTAACTGCTTCCACCCCCAGGCAAATGTGTAAAATAACATTTAAATTCTATGTTAATGGATATACAATTTATAAAGATGTAATCTGAAACAATAACCAATATAAAAGTGGAAAGACAGATACACTTAGGAGTTAAGAGTTTATATAACACTGAATACTAGGTCGGTACTAGTCAAACTAGAGTGTTATTAGTCTAAGATATTAATTGTAATTACAAAGATAACCACTAAGAAAATAACTTTAAAAAATAGATAAATGGAAAGAAGGGAATTGGAAGGGTACACTAAGAAGGCAACTAAACACACCTAAAAAAGGTAGTAATAGAGTAATTGAGAAACAAAAAACATACAAAACACACAGAAAACAAACAGCTAAATCACAGAGGTAAATTCTTTCAAAGTGAAAAGACAAACTACAGAATGGGAGAAAATAGTTTCAAACCATATATCTGATAAGGGCTCAGAATCCAGATTATATAAAGAACTCCTACAACTCAACAACAAAAAGACAAACAACCCAATTAAAAAATGGGACAAGGATTTGAACAGATATTTCTCCAAAGAACATATTCAAATGTTTAATAAGTATTTGAAATGATACTCAACATCACTAGCCAGTAAAGAAATGCAAATTAAAACTACAATGAGATACTACTTCATACCTACTAGGATGGTTATTGTTAAAACAAATTGAAAATAATATGTTGGTGGGGATGCAGAGAAATAGTAACCATCATACATGGTTGGTGAGAATGTAAAATGGTACAGCCACTGGAGAAAACAATTTGGTGGTTCCACAGAAAGTTCTACATAGAATTACCATATGATCCTAGGTATATAGCCAAAAGAATTCTAAGTATTGATGCACAAATATCTTAAACAGATACCTGTACATCAATGTTCACTGCATCATTATTCAAAATAATGGTGAATGCCCAAAGGTGGAAGCAACTCAAATGTCCCCCAACAAATGAAATGGATTAACAAAATGTGGTATATCCATTAATGGAATATTATTCAGCCATAAGAAGTGATGTGTTGGATGAACCTTGAAGACATCACGTTGAATGAAATAAGCCAGACACAAAAGAACAAATATTAC
>JAQZBX010041090.1:0-22475 GCA_029593785.1 Cabassous unicinctus
TAGGTTCTTCTTTTTTGGTTGTCATTATTATATATTCATTTACTCTCAATCTCTTCCTGTGCTTCTTTTGTTTCTGATTATTCTGTGCCATCTGCAAGACTTTCTCCTGAAGAGGAATCCTTGCCAATCCCAACAAAAAAACACTGATTGTAAATGCAAGTTTGGTTTGAATAACTGTTCATGACTTCTAAATTTGCTTAATTCGTTCTTAGGAAGGACCATCAAGACCTGTTCTTGAATACATTGATCTGGTCTATGGTGATGAGGAAGAGCCTAGCACCTATCATAATGATGTAAGTACATTATATTTATGTTTTTTCAGTTCTGTTATTTAAGTGCAGTAGTGTGCTAGTGGTGGCTTGAACTGGCACATTAAAGTATAGAAACTTACAGGTAAATATAAGATTTAAGGTGATAAATATTAAAACTTATTACTTTGCAATTTTTTAAATTTTTGTATTATACTAAGGAATAAGGAAATGTTATGTAATAGGTTGCTGCTGCAACATGGTGGGAGTATTTACACTGTGGTAATCAGCAAACTGCAAATCAATAATAATTTGTTGATTGTCTAGACTTAAGAAAATGATGGATAAAATGTTAATATAGATTAAATTTTAAAATGTGAAAAAAATGTGTCTTTGTTAGACTGTATACAATACAAAAAAATTAAGAAATTGTCTTCCAATACTTGGAAAGTATTAATCAATTCAGCAAAGAAGTTCAGTCATTAGAATGATTGAAGTTCCAATATAGGTATTCATTGTTTCACTTTTGTCTTATTCAGTAATGTAAATGAAAATACCAACCAGTGTTCATGTTGGAACTATACTTGTTTGCTAATGATATGAGCAACTTCCTTGCTGAGTTGGATAATAAAATAATTCCTCATCAGATTTTGTGACACTATTCTTGGCTGTAGAATTTTAAAAACTGATAGTGGATTTTTCAAGAAGTGGTAAGTCACACTTCTTGTCTTACCACTTGGTAAGTGTTTTAGTTTAAAATTTGTTATTTTAAAAATTATATGAAGAAATCTTTAAAGAACTTTTTATATTAACCCTTAAATGTTAAGAATTTTACTTACATAATGTAAAATTATTTTTCAGATTCTGTTCCCTAAAATGCCAAAACGACAGGGTGATTTGTTAAGTTTTCTAAATATGAAGAAGGTGAAAACAGACACAGAAAGTAATGGTAGGAACAAAAATTACTGTGGATCATCTAAGTCAAAGGAACTAAATTTTGAATATGTTGAACGACCAATCATTGAAAAAAAGCCATCATGTTCATCAAACGAAGAAATAGATAATCCTGTCCTTCCAGATTGTTGGAATGAGAAACAAGCATTTATGTTTACAGAACAGTACAAATGGCTTGAAATAAAAGAAGGTAAATTAGGATGTAAGGATTGTTCAACAGTTCGGCATTTGGGATCCAAAGCAGAAAAGCATGTACATGTTTCCAAGGAATGGATTGCATATTTAGTAACTCCCAATGGCAGTAATAAAACTACTCGGCAAGCTTCTCTGCGAAAAAAAATTAGGGAACACGACATTTCTAAAGCCCATGGAAAAATTCAGGATTTGTTAAAGGAATCAATTAATGACTCAGTTTCTAATATAGTGCATAAACAAAATAATAAAAATATCGATTCTACCATAAAAGTCTTCAATACTGTTTACAGTTTAGTAAAACGTAATAGACCTTTATCTGACATTGAAGGAGCAATAGAATTACAAGAGAAAAATGGAGAGGTCAATTGTTTAAATACACGATACAGTGCAACAAGAATAGCAGAACATATAGCAAAAGAAATGAAGATGAAGATATTTAAAAATATTATAGAAGAGAATGCCAAAATATGTGTCATAATTGATGAGGCCACTACAGTTTCAAAGAAAAGCACCCTAGTGATTTATCTACAGTGTGTAGTTCATTCAGCTCCTGCACCAATAATGTTATTTGTTGCTTTAAAAGAATTAGTGTCAACCACAGCAGAGTGTATTTTCAACACTTTATTGGCTACTTTAAATGATTGTGGCTTTAGTAATGAATATTTGAAAGCGAATTTAATTGCATTCTGTTCTGATGGTGCTAATTTAATGCTGGGAAGCAAGTCTGGGGTAGCTACAAAGTTGTTAGAAAATTTTCCTGAAATCATCATTTGGAACTGTTTAAATCATCGATTGCAATTGTCACTTGATGATTCAATATCTGAAATAAAGCAAGTTAATCATTTTAAAATATTTCTGGATAAAATTTATTCTATCTATCACCAATCTAATAAAAATCAAACCAAGCTTTTAGAAACTGTAGCTAAAGAACTTGAAATTGAAATTCTTAAAATTGGTCGGGTAATGGGACCAAGATGGGCAGCATGTAATTTACAAACTGCTACTGCCGTGTGGCATGCATATCCTGTTTTATATATGCATTTTTCTCATTCTTTTTCTGGTTTGGCAGAGAGATTGGCTAACATTAATTTCTTACAAGACCTTGCTTTAATGATAGACATTCTTGAAGAATTTTCACTACTTTCAACTGCATTGCAGTCAAGATCAACTAACATTCAGAAAGCGCAAAAATTCATCAAACGCACCATAAAAGCTTTGGAAAATTTGAAGATTGGTACTGGAAAGCATGAATCTCAAATTGAGGATTTGATTAAGTCAGATAAGTTTAAAGACATTCCTTTTAATAAGAATAATAAATTTAATGCTCTTCCTAGGAATATGTTACTAGAAAATATAATTCAACACATGAACTTACGTCTTTTATTTGATGGAAACCACAATGAAAGCATTTTTAATTATTTTGATTTATTAGAACCATCTACTTGGCCTTATGAAGAAATAACTTCCCCATGGATAGCTGGTGAAGAAAAATTACTTCATTTATGTGAAATTTTAAGATACAAAATTGATTTGAATGATTTTCGGGAATTTGTAAATAATAATATAAAATCAAACAATTTTTCATTTCCTGCAACTATACAAAAAGCTAAAAAGATAGTTAGTACTATTGCAATTAATAGTGCTGAAGCTGAAAGAGGTTTCAGTTTAATGAACATAATTTGTACAAGGGTGAGAAATAGTTTAACAGTAGACCACATATCAGATTTAATGACAATAAATTTATTGGGGAAAGAGTTAGCAGATTGGGATGCAACTCCATTTGTAAAATCTTGGTCAAATTGCAACCATAGGTTGGCTACTGATACAAGAGTTCGGCAAAAATCAACGAAAGCCTTCTGTGAGAATCAATTGGCTATATGGAATTTACAATAAAGAACATAAGTATATATTTATCATTTGTAATTGTGTGCGATACATCCTTTCTATAGGCACATTTTTTTTAGAAGCCAATTAAACTTTTATCAGCATGCTGCTGTTTTAAAGGTGTTCTCAAGAGATAAAGTTGATGATGACTGTTTTTAGGAGCTATAGAGTATTTTAGATATTGGCCCATGTCTTCAACAGTGGGCATAATAGATATTCCTAGGACACTTATGCAGAGCATCCAATCATTTCCACATTTGCTCTGTTTGACTTTCACTAAGTGTGCAAAGGGAAACACGACTCAGATATGTTTTCAGTTCTGGAGGTATCAAATAAATGAGAAATGTAATAAAAACTCTTGTCCCACTCATTTCCATATCTATACTATCTAATACAATAGTCACCAGCCACATGAGGCTGTTAAGCACTTGAAGTGAGGACAGTAAGACTACGGAAGTGAATTTTTAATTAAATATAAAACTAAGAAGTGTAAAATATTTTTTCATCTTATTTTATTATTGTACTAGTAATACATTTCACTCTAATTGTTGCATTACATAAGATAAAATTGTTTTGTTGTAATGTGCCTGTCAAATTCACTTAAACACATCACTGATTGATTCAATGCAAATTATTTTTTTCTACAAATTGAGGTAACATTATAGTGTTAGTAAATATTTTATGCAGACAACAGGAATTACAGTGATAACCTATGTAAATTGTAATTGGTAATTAAATTGAAATACTTATTTTAATTATGATTAAATTTTTCTAGTTTAGACATGAATTTGAACAAATTTTTAAAATTGAAGTAAAGTGTACTGAAAAATAATCAAGTGGAGATGCATCAGCTAGTAAAACTGGAACAGTAAAGAGAGTGAAATAAGATATGTTGCAGATATCTTAATGAATGACAATTGGAATTTGCAGTGGCAGAGCAAAACAAATGTATTTAACAAGGAATTAAAGATAAAGTGGACAATATCAAGACAGTTTCAGCAAATACATAATGAATAAGATAAGTTCCCTTTCAAAGATCAGAACTGACAAAATTGATTACCTGAAATCAGAATTAAATATCTAGCAGAAAATTTGGCCAGATATAAAATGTCTTGGATTCATGCACAAAAGAGAATTAGTTTTAGATAGATGAAGTAAATTATTTCAGTTAATAGAAGTTGTTAGAAAAGTATTAGTAAAAGCCTATAAAAGATGTTTTATAGAAAGTCTGATTAATTCAAAATCTGAAAAAATTGCAAGTCCCCTAGCTTTAGATGACTTGTGATCTAAGAGACATAGTCCAATGAATTCTTTGAATACATTTTGCCTCATAGGACTTAAAAATTTATGAAGAAATAGTTAAAATTCATGGCCTAAGAAAAATCAAACATTTTTTTAATCTTTTACATGTCAGAAGAGTTTCAGCTAGATGAGAAAATTCTATCAACAGTAAATGGCGCTTCAGCAAGGTTAGGTCAAAAAATCTTACTGGGATTTTAAAACAAGAGCATGATGTTTCCCTTATTTCTTTGTTCCACTGTAAAAATACAGTATTTTTGTGTAGTTTTCTGAAATAGTCTCTAAAGTGTCATAGGTATAGTGTTATGTTTAAATAATAAGTATATGAGTGCAAGTGCTATGAATCAACCCCAGCTTATAGGATTTTTGAAAGAATTCGTAGACAATGAATTTAGTGATCTTGTATACTCTGTTAATTGGTTGAATTATGTGAGATTTCTACAAAAAATTACTGTACTGTTAGCACCAGTTCAAGATTTTTATTGAGATAATGAGAATGCTAGCCAGATATTCAATAATCAACGACAAGTACCTAGACAAGTACTAGAATTTATGTTGAGATTGAAACTCTTATTACAAATCAGTAAGAATGATTTTATACATTTTTACTAACATGAATAAATATGTACAGAATTTAAATTATATTTGACAATTATGTAAATTGGTTGCAAAAACTAGAAGGAAATTTGGGGAAATGGTTTCTTGATAAATTTAGAGTTGCTTTTCAATTTACTCAGCCTTCTGAGTTCAATAACAATATTAAACAGGTACAAGATACAGTAAATTTATTTAACTTAGGTAGACATAGTTTTGAAGCTTTTGCTTCAAAGTCAAATCAATTGAATGGAATTTTTTGGTTTGTGAATAATAAAGAAAATGATCTGGTATCAATTCATTTATTGGAAAATCTTTAAACTGGTTTGGAACAATTTGAGTGTGTGAATCTACTTTTCAACTGTAAATTTTATGAAATCTATATACAAACCAAATATTTGTGATGAAAAAGACATTCAGCTGAATTGAGATGTGCTATAAGTATAAATACACATCAGATTTTAAAGACTTATTTAGGGAAGCGGCTGTGGCTCAATTTGTTGGGCTCCCGTTTACCATATGGGAGGCCCCAGGTTCGGTTCCTGGGGCCTCCTGGTGACAGCAAGCTGGCCTGTGCGGCACGGTGAGCCAGTGCAGCAAGATGACACAACAAAGGGAGACAAGCAGACACAGAAAAATGCAAAGTAAATGCACACAGCACAAGCTGTAAGGGCGGGATAAATAAAAATAAATCTTAAAAAAAAAAAAATTATTTAAACTATCACATTAGCAATTTATATTGATAATAAGTTAAAATAATATTTTGGATATACTGGGTTAAATAAAATACTAAAATTAATTCATTTTTAAATTTTTACTTTGTTCTTACATATGTGGCTTGCATTATAGTTTATAAACACTATAACCTATTTAATGGTACTCTGGAATCTTGAGTTCTCCAATTCAGACAATGGGTTGGAGGGTTAGCCAGCCTATGAGCTCTACTACGTTTCTTCTGTATTGAAAGTCCTTCAGTAGTTCTCTACTTCTTCAAGATAACCAGTCATTCTGGTTCCCTTATGATAAGAGTTTCACTTTTTGCTTTTTTTTTTTTCCACTAATACAGAGTTTCTTCGATGGAATCTATACCCCGGTTATTTTATAATCAAGACTACCACCTAGTTTCAGTGCTTAATAGTTTTTATTAAAATCACATTTGTGCCAAGTAGTTATTTCCTTAATGGTCGTAAGTTAACGTGAAAGGTTGGGAATGGTCTTAGTATTTTACGTGTTCATCCATGTAAGAACAAAATGGTGCACTTTGATCATCTTTGTTGAAGTAGTTTTGAGATGTGTGGTAAAAACTTGAATTAAAAGCATTAGATATGGTAAATAGGCAAATATAAAAATCCTTTTTTTTTTTGTAAATTTAAAATAAAAACATTATAACATTGTCTTGTGGGGTTTAAATGTGTATAGATATAATACATCTATGAAAAGACAAGTTAAAAGTGAATGAATGAGACTTCTGGTTTCTGATATATCATGTAAAGAGCTTGGAAGTCATCATTCTCACCCTAAATACAAGATAGAAACCGAAAAACTTTTTCACGTCAACTCACTGCCCAGGAATCTGGAGAGACAGACAGATAAAGAGAATCACAGCTTACCTAGAGAACAGGCCTGTCTGCCGGAGCAGGTCTGGTAGGAACACTTAAACTGTAATTGATGAATTGCTGAAGTTTCAGTGTGGCTTAGCCTGAGAGTTAAAAAAAAATCAAGTGGGTACCAGTCTTACGGTGGCCCCCATGCTTTCATGAGACTTTTTTTTTTTCTTAAGGAGGGTACCAGGGATTGAACCCAGGACCTTGTACATGGGAAGCAGGAGCTCAACTACTGAGCTACATCCGCTCCCCTTTCTTTGTTCTTTTGTTTTTTCTTTTACATTTCATGAAACTTTCATCTCCAAGAGCCCTGACAGGTTCTCACTGGGAAGACTAGAGAAAACTCCCTTCATACTTCCAGCATGAGGAAGGAAAAAGTAACTGTTGAAATATATTGAGTATTTGTTCTTCATAACAAAGGACTGCCCTTAAAATAAACCATTTTACTAGAGACTAACCACCATGTGGGAAGGAAAATATCCAATTTCAGCCCATCTAGACCTCCTGTCTTGTCTTAGGGTGGGGGTGGGGGTGGGGTAAAGCTGAGAAAAACTTATGATAGTCATAGTACAAAGATGCAGGCTCACTTAAAGTCTGAGACCTAATCTTAGGGTTTTAGAACACTTGCCTTCCCCCAATATCTTACCACCACATCAGTAGGGCTTCTTATAATAACAAGGGATTACAAGATAAAGACTTATATGACTCAAACTTTAAATAAGAAGTCTCTAGGGTAACCCAAAGACAACAAGGGAGACAAAAACAAGGAAACCAGAGGAAATTTTAGCTTCTGACACCTACAACTACTGCAAACACCAGCCACAGCAAACTCATAGCCAGAAAAACATAAAACCTCACACTTAAAGTTCATTTACCTCAGTTCTTTTTTACCTGGTACACTGTGTTGGTTTTCAACAAAAAATAACAAGTTATACTAAAAGGTAAGATATATAGTTTAAACAGAACAAGCATCAGAACCAGACTCTGATATGACAAAGATGTTAGGATTATTATCCAGAAATTTAAAATAACTGTAAGTAATATGCTAAGGGATCTAATGGAAAAAATGGACAACATATCAGAACTGATAAGTAATGTAAGCAGAGAGATGGAAATTCTAAGAATCAAAAGGAAACGCTAGAAATAAAAATACACGTAAATTAAGAATGCCTTTGATGAGTTCTTCAATACATTTGGACATGGCTGAGAAAAGAATCAGTAAACTTGAAGATATGTTAATAGAAACTTCTAAAACTGAAATGCAAAGAGAAAAAGGAATTAAAACAATGCTTGAGAACTGTGGAGCAATTACAGAAAGTGTGTCATACATGTAATGGGAATAACAGAAGAAGAAACAAAGGGACAGAATAAATATTTAAAGTAATAATGGCTGAGGATTTTCCACAACTAATGACAGACATCAAACTGTAGATCCAGGAAGCTCAGAGAATACAGGCATACCTAGTTTTATTACACTTTGTTTTATTGTGCTTTGCTTATATTGTGTTTTTACAAATTGAAGGTTTGTGGCATCAAACCTACATCAAACAAGTCTAATGGCACCATTTTTCCAACATTTGCTCACTTCATATATCTGAAGTGTCACATTTTGGTAATTCTCACAATATTTCAAACTTCTGCATTATTATGATGTCTGTTATGGTGATTTGTGATCAGTAATCTTTGAAGTTACTATTGTAATTGTTTTGGGGCACCACGAACCACAAGATGGTGAACTTAATAAATGTTGTTTGTGTTCTGACTGCTCCACCAACCAGCAGTTTCTCTGTCTCTCTCCCTCTCTTCAGGCCTCCCTATGCCCTGACACACAATATTGATATTAGGCCAGTTAATAACCCTACAATGGCCTCTAAGTGTTCAAGTGGAAGGAAGAGTCTCACATCCTTCACTTTAAATCAAAAGCTAGAAATGTCTAAGCTTAGTGAGGAAAGCATGTCAAAAGCTGAAGACTGACCAAGAGCTAGGACTCCTGTGCCAAACAGCCGAATTGTGAGTGCAAAGGGAAAGTTATTGAAGGAAATGAAAAGTGCTACTCCAGTTAACACATGAATTTTAAGAAAGCAAAACTGCCTTATTGCTGATATGGAGAAAGTTTTAGTGGTCTGGATAGAAGATTAAACCAGCCACAAGAATCCCTTAAGCCAAAGCCTAATTCAGATCATGGCCCTTACTTCAATTCCATGAAGGCTGAGAGAGGTGAGGAAGCTTCAGAAGAAAAGTTTGAAGCTAGCAGAGATTGGTTCATGAGGTTTTAGGAAAGAAGCCATCCCCATAACATGAAAGTGCAAGGTGAAGCATAAATGCTAGAGTAGACGCTGTAGCAAGTTATCTAGAAGCTCTTGCTTAGATAATTGATGAAGTCTGCTTCACTAAACAGTAGATTGTTAATGTAGATGAAACAGCATTGTATTGGAAGAAGATGCCACAAAGGACTTTCATAGCTACAGAGAAGTCAGTGCCTGATTTCAAACCTTCCAAGGAGAGGCTGACTCTTTTGTTAGAAGCTAATGCAGCTAGTGACTTTAAGTTGAAGCCAATACGCACCATTCTGAAAATCCTAGGACTCTTAAGAATTATGCTAAATCTACTCTGCCTATGCTCTATAACTGGAGCAACAAGGCCTGGACCACAGCACATCTGTTACAAACATGGTTTACTGAACATTTTAAGCCCTCTGTTGGGATCTACTGCTCAGAAAAAGCTTCCTTTCAAAATATTACTGCTCATTGACAATGCACCTGGTCATCCAAGAGCTCTGATGGAGATGGACAATGAGAATAATGTTTTCTTGCCTGCTGACACAACATACATTCAGCAGCTCATGGATCAAGAAGTAATTTCAACTTTCAAGTCTTATTGTGTAAGAAATACATTTTGTAAGCCTGCACTGCCATAGATAGTGATTCATCTGATGGACCAGGGCAAAGTAAATTGAAAATCTTCTGGAAAGGAGTCACCATTCTAGATGCCGTTAAGAACATTTGTGATTGTTTTGCTAAGGAAGAGGTAGAAACTCTAAATGCTATGCAAAGGCAACTTTAATCAAATGAGTTTGTGGTTATATCAAATGATTATAACAACTGAGCAATCATAAAAGAAAATAATCAATTAAAGACATAGGAAAGAATGAAAGTATATACAATCACTCACCAAATTGGGGGAAAACACATCTGAACTCTCACGTGGCTGGGAAGTCCCTTTGCAGCTGATCAGAGTCCCAATTGGAAAAACAGTCCCAGTAGAGCATCCCCTCCTGGGTGAGACTTCAACTGGTAGCTTGGGGACCATCCCTTTAAGGGGTTCTGAACCTCAGAACTCCAATGAGTCTTGCAACTCATGAGGAATGACCTCATCGAAAGTAACCGAATCCATCCGGTGGGGGGTGGCCAACTCTCTGCAGGAGAGACACGGTGTCTTGAGGGGTCTTTTGTTCTATTCTGTTCATGGTATACTAAACAGGAGCATGAAGATTTCAATACACATCAGCTTTAACTTGATGTTAACTTTACAGGGGATACAAACAGGACGTGCAAATATCACGTCTGGTGACTTGCTCCTTCTAAAGATTTGTTTTTAGTTACTAGGTTGCCTGCATAGCAGTGTTACAACATTCCAACAGATGAAGGAGAAGTCAATCATTCACAATTCTAGGTTAAAACAGCAGAGACTATTGATTAAAAAGCTTATGAATTCACAATTCTTAAAAATAATTTTCTTATATTACATCAGTGATTCATGGGAGAAGGTCAAAATATCAACATTAAGACGAGTGTGGAAGAAATCGATTATAACCCTCACTTTGAGGGGTTCAAGATTTCAGTGGAAGAAGTAGCTGCAGATATGGTGGAAATAGCAAGAGAACTAGAATTAAGAGTGGAGACTGAAGATGTGACTGAATTCCTGCAATCTCATGAGAAACTTGAAAGGATGAGGAGTAGCTTCCGAGGGATGAGCAAAGAAAATGGTTTCTTCAGGTGGAATTTACTCCAGGTGAAGATGCTGTGAACATTGTTGAAATGACAACAAAGGATTTAGAATATTACATCAACTTAGTTGATAAAGCAGCAGCAGGGTTTGAGAGGATTGACTCCAATTTTGAAAGATATTCTACAGTGGATAAAATGCTATCAAACAGCATCACATGCTACAGAGAAATCTTTAGTGAAAGGAAGAGTCAACCAATGTGGCAACCTTCACAGTGTTATTTTTTTTAGTTGCCCACAGCCACCCCAAACTTCAGCAACCACCACCCTTAGCAGTCAGCAGCCGTCAACATCATGCAAGACTCTCCACCAGTGAAAAGATTACAGCTTCCTGAAGGCTCAGAGGATGGTTAGCACTTTTTAGCAATAAAGTATTTTATAATTAAGGTATGTAAATTTTTTAAAGTCATAAATGCTCTTGCACATTACAGTGTAGTGTAAACATCACTTGTATATGCACTGGGAAACCACAAAATTTGTGTGACCTGCTTTTGTTTTATTTCAGTGGTCTGGAACCAAACCTGCAATATTTCCAATGTATACTTGTACTAAGCAGGATAAACACCAAAAAAATCTACACGTAGGCATATCATATTCGAAGTGCAGAAAATCAAAGCCATAGAGAACATCTTAAATGGATCCACAGGATGAAAAAAATCATCTTATCTCTGAAGGAACAAGGATAAAACTACATTGGACTTCTCTTCAGGAACCATCCAAACAAGAAGAGGGTGGAATGAAATATTTAAGTGTTGAAAAAGCCACCATCCTATAATTCTGTGTCCAATGAAATTTATCCTTTAAAAGTGAAAGAGGGAAGTCCTACCCTAAGCAAAGCAGCAGACTGATATACTTCAGCACTCTGTCCCCCCCACAGAATCTTTGAACAATGAACAAGAACTGGCAGAAATATCTTTCTCAAATCTTCAGAAAACAGTTAAAAGAAACTGCAGTAATAAGATGAGTACCTAATTTTAAAAATGGTAACTTAAAAGCAGTAGGATCTTGTGGTGCCGTTGCTGGCCCCTCCTCCTCTCCCTGTCTTGGTACAGAGTTGGCCTGTGCTCCCAGTGTGGAACCCTGCTTCCAGTTCTGAAAGGAGTAGAATAACCCTTTTGTACATATTGGGAATATGTATGTCTGGCCCAGTAGGTCTGGTGGTGGCCTGAGGGTCTTGCTTCCCCAGAACTTTCCCTGCATGTAGAAGGTGGCTTACTGAATTCTCCTGTAGAATGCTGAAGGAGAGCAGACAATTCATGCTGCCTGGGGCAAGGGATTGCTCACTGTGGGTTATACAGTGCAGTGCCCATGACGATAAAGAAATTGTTTCCTAGAGAAGAGATTACATTTGCAACCATGTAAGCAAGGGGAATCCTAGGGCCCCAAGTCCATGCCCAGGACAACACACATGAACAAAAAGGGTCAGGGAAGCATCTACACTTTGGGCTGGAGTTATCCTTTAAACTCAAAGTGTGCATAAGCCCTGAAAGAGAGTGCTCACACAGATCAATCTTCAAAGACTGTGAAAGATGTTTTTTCCCTGTTGTTTTTGCTGTTAGCTTCTGGCATTCAAGGAAAGCTCTATCATAATACTAAATGCAGGCTTAAAGAACAGATACCTCAGAATCTAAATTCCAGTAATAACACATGAAAATATCTACATGTCCAGATTTAAACAAAAGTTTACAAAACATAGAAACAGGAAGCAATAACTTAAAAAAGATTAAAGCATTAGAAACCATCAGTGAAGAAGACCAAACCTGGGACATACCAGACTAAGACTTTTAAACAATGGTCCTACAGCTCACGATGAGATGATGATGGACAATGCCCATCCCAAGGAACAGATATATTTAGGATGTTAAATTTAAGATCTATGCTAAATACAAAGGAAATATCAGAGAATATAGAAGCACATACAGACAGAAATTAGATAACAGCTTGCTAGGGGCAGGGCAGGGTGAATGGGGAATTAATGCATAATGGTGTAGGGTTTCTGTTTGGGGATATGGGAAATTTTAGTAATAATGGAACATGTTGAGTGTACCTCATATTGTGAATGTGATTAATCCCATGGAATGGTATGCTTTAGAGTGAATGAGATGGAAAAAGTTTATGTTCTATATATGTTCCCACAATGTAAAAAAAAAAAAGTGCCTAAAGAGACAATGACAAATGCAATATATGATTCTGGATGGACTCTAGCAAGGGAGGAAAGAAGGCTCAAAGGGACATTGGGGCATATGAAAAACTTGGAATATAGAATGTAAGCTTTATAACAATATTAAATTTTTGAACTTGATAACTACATTTAAGATGGTTACATAAATGAGTAGCCTTGTTCTCAGGAAGTGTACTTGGCAATATTAAGTGTTCAAGGAGCATGATATAGGCACCTACACTCAAGTGTTCAGAAAATGCATGATGGATAGGTAGACAGGCAGTTGAAGGAGAGATAGAATAATACAAATAATGTGACAAAATATTAAAAATTGGTGGTTATGGGTATCTGGGGGGAACAATAAGAGTATGTTGGAGTATTTTTGTAACTGTCCTGTAAGTTTGAAAGTAGTTCAAAATAAGAAGTTTTTTTAAAATGTTAAGAAGAGTCAGACTTTTGCAGAAAAAGACCCAAAAGAATTGAAAGCAGGGACTTGAACAGGTATTTGTACACCAATGTTCATAACAGCATTATTGATAATAGCCAAAAGGTGCAAGTAACTCATATATTAATCAGTTGATGAATGGATAAACAAAATGTGGACTATACATATAATGGAATATTATTCAGCCATAAAAAAGAATGAAGTTTTGATACAATCCTACAACATGGAGAGTTGAAGACATCAAGTGGAGTAAAATAAATCAGATACAAAGGGGCAAATATTGTATGGTTTTACTTATATGAAATAGCTAGAATATGAAAATTCATAGAGACAGAAAGTAGAGTAAAGCTTTCCAAGGGTGAGAGGGATGGGGAGTTCATGCATAATGGGTCCAGGGTTTCAGTGGGTTGATGGGAAAGTTCTGGTAATGGATGGTGATGAGGGTAGGACAACATTGTGAATGTGGTTAATCCCATTGAAAGATATGCTAGGGTGTGGTTGAGATGGTAGTTTTTATGTAGCATATATATTTCTACAGATTAAAAGAGAGAGACTAAAGAGTTATTGACAATTAAATGCAATACATGATCCTGGACTGGATATAATAATGGAGAAAATGCAAAAAGAACATTATTGAGACATAAGAAAAATTGGAATATAAACTATAAACTTTATATCAATACTAAATTTCCTGCAGTTAATAACTGTACGTAAGGCAGTTACATAAGTGAATATCCTTGTTTGTAGGAAATAATAAGTGTTCAAGGAGCATATATATGCAACTTCTTCTCAAGTGTTTAGAAGAAAGAGGAGGGGGAGAGAGAGAAAGGAAAAGAAAAGAAAAGGGGAGGGGAGGGGCGGGGAGGGGAAGAGAGGCAAAATGTTAAAAGTTGATGGATCTGGGTGGAAGACATGTTGGAGTGCTCCAGATGGGTTTTGCATTATTTTTGCAACTGTCCTGTAACTTTGAAATTATTTCAAAATAAAAAGTTAAAAAATATAGAAATGGTCTGTACCAATTAAAAGACAGAGACTAACAGAGTTGATTAAAATAAAAAAAAAACAAGATCCAATTATGTGTTGTCTACAAGAAACCAGTTTAAATATAAAGACTTAGACATATTAAAATTAAATGGATGCAAGGTGTTTCAACATATGAAACTTAATGAAACGTGAAAATTAATCAATGTAATATACCACATTAATAGAAGGAAGGAAAAAAATTACAGGATCAACACAATTGACATATAAAAAGCATTTTAAAAATCCAACATCTTTTTATGATAAAATCACTCATAAAAATAGAAATAGAAAGGAACTTCCTCAACATGATGAAGGGCACCTATGAAAAACTACATCATACTCAATAGTGAAAGTCTGAAAGCCTATTCTCTAAGGTTAAGAACAAGACAAAGATGCCTGCTTTCACTAGTATTGTTCCACATTGTACTGAAGTTTCTACCTAGAGCAATTAGGAAAGAAAAATAAAAGTCATCCAAATTGGAAAGGAAAAAGTAAAACTATTTCTATTCACAGATGATAGCATCCTTTAGATAGAAAAGCTTAAAGAATCCACAAGAAAACTAATAGGGCCAATAAACAAATTCAGCAAATCTACATGCATGCAATTGATTAACACATAAAAATCAGTTGTGTTTCTATATACCAGCAATGAACAATCTGAACTTAAAAATAAACACACACACAAACAACTCTATTCACAATAGCATCTAAAAGAATAAAATAGGAGTAAATTTAACCAAGGAGGTGACGGATTTGTACACTGAAAATTATAAAACACTGCTGAAAGAAACTAAAGAAGACCTAAATAAATGCCAGCATCGCATGTTCATGTATTGGAACACATAATATTGTTAAGATGGCAACACTACCCAAAACAATCAATAAATTCAGTGCAATTCCTATCAAAATCCCAACAGCCTTTTTCAAAAAATGGAAAAGCTCATACTCAAATTCATATAAAAGGACAAGGGGCCCCAAATAGCCAAAACCATCTTTAAAAATAAGACCAAAGTTGAAACACAGTTCCTGATTTCAAACTTATTACAGAGCTACAAACAGTGTGATACTGACACAGGGTCAGACATATAGACCAATGGAATGGAATTGTGAGTTCAGAAATAAACCCACACATCTACAGCCAATTGATTTTTGACAAGGGTGCCCAGTCCACTTGATGGGGAAAAAAGAGACTCTTCAACAAATAGTACTGGGAAAACTAGACATCCACATGCAAGAATGAGATTGGAGCCCTATCTTTCACCATATAAAAAATTAACTCAAAATGGATCAACAACCTAAATATAAGGGCTAAAATTATAAAACTCTTAGAGGAAAACATAGGGGAATATCTTTGGGAACTTGTTTTAGACAATGGGTTCTTATTTTACACCAAAAACATAAGCAACAAATGAAAAATAGATAAATTGGACTTAATCAAAATTTAAAACTTTAGTACATCAAAGGACTTTATTAAGAAACTAAAAAGATAAGAGTGGGAGAAAATATTCGGAAACCACATATCTGATACGGGTTTAGTATGCAAAATATATAAAGAACCCTACAACTCGAAAACAAAAAGCGCAATTTAAAAGTAGGCAAAGGACTTGAATAGACATTTCTCCAAAGAAGATATATAAATGGCCAATAAGCACATGAAAACACGCTCAATATGATTGGTCATTAGGGAAGTGCAATTCAAACCCACAATGAGATACCACTCACATCCACTAGGATGTCAATAAAAAAACAAAAAAAACAAAATAGTAACTACTGACAAGGGTGCGGAGGAATTGGAACTCATGTACATAATTGGTGGCATTGTAAAATGGTATAGCCACTGTGGAAATCAGTTTAACAGTTCCTCAAATCATTAAACATGGAGTTACAATCCACTTCTAGGTATAAAAAACAAAACAAAAAAACAAAACCCACTTCTAGGTATAAACCCAAAAAAATTGAAAGCAGGATCTTGAATAGATATTTTTACACCCATGATCATAGTAGCATTATTCACAATAGCTAAAATGTGGAAGCATCAACAGAGGAATGGATAAACAAAACGTGGAATATGCATAAAAGGGAATATTATTCAACTGTAAATAGAAATGAGGTTCTGATAAATGCTCAAATGGGTAAACCTTGAAGACGTCATGTTTAATGAAGTAAGCCAGACACTGAGACATTTTCCCCAGAAATAAAAGTACAAATATATGATCTCACTTATATGAAATACCTAAAATAAGCAAAGGCATATAGACCGAAAATAGATTAAAGTTGCCAGGGTCAGGGGGGAGGGTGGTGGTGAGGGGGGGATGGGAAGTGCTGGGGATTGAATCATGTCTCCCACAAAAGACATGCTCGTCTTAATCTGTGTTCCTGCAGGTGTGAACCCATTTGTAAATAGGATCTTTGAAGATGCTTTGAAGATGCTATTTTTATTTAAGTTGTGGCCAAAATGAATGAAGGCAGGCCTTAATCCAATATGGCTGGAGTCCTTATATGCGAAGGACATTGGACACTGAAGTAGCCAGAAGTCAGTAGAAGCTAGAAGTCAGCAGAAATCACAGAGGCAGATAGATTGCCAGAATGCTATGGACTCTGGGAGAAAGCAAGCCCTGCCAATACATTGATGTTGGACTTCTATTTTCAAACCCCTGAGTCAAAAAATTATTTTAAGTAAAAAACCCATTGTGTAGTAGTTGTCATAGTGGCCCTGGCAGACTAAGACAGTGAGTTATTGTTTAATGGGCACAAAATTTCTGTTTGAAGTGATGAAAATTTGGGGTAATGGATGTTCACAATGATAACACAATATTGTAAATATAATTAATATCACTGAATTGTACACTTGAAAGTGGTCAATATGGGTAAATTTTGAATACTACATATGTTACTACAATAAAAAAAAATTTTTTTAAAGCATAAAAAAGTAAGAGGATGTTGTTTTGCTGCACTGCAAGGAGTGATGATGGTTAAGTGCACTCAGACTCTTCCATTCCCTGGAGATGTCCTTTGCTGCTTATATGCAATGCACTTTAAGTTTGTTAAACAGTGAAAATGAGTCATGCAGAGATTAAATTAAAAATACCTTTTGGAAATAAATTGCTTGATGCTGTTTGTTTTATACCTAGTGAAAGCTTAGTATGTGGAATCATTCTTGCACCTGGATTATCCGTTGATATGAATCTTCCTCATTTGATGTTGCTGGCATCCCCTCCACATCTCATGGTCTTTTGTGTCTGAGATTCACCTGTAAAAGTGTTAATATTGTACACAGAATTAAGGCATGCAAATCACTTTTGAATTACCTAAAGACCTCAGAAGAATACAAATTTGTAGGTGTTTTCTTTGAAGAACTTGTTGGAGAGAGTGGTACAGGAAATGCAAGCTCTTAATAATATGCACTGGATTGAGAAGGCATATCAATCCATGGCAGTGAAAGGATGGCCAACAAATGATGTTTTCCAAGAAATAAGTAGAAAGATTTTGGGGAGAATCCAAGAAATCACTGAAATGGACAAGAAATAATTGTCCTTATTTAAAAGCCATGTTACTTTGAATACAAACATAGTTAATTTGATAAAGATCAGCATACCTCAGCATTATGGACTATATTTTAGACTAATTTAATGTTCTTTCCCCCATTTCAAAACAATTTTTAATTGTGAAATAAGGTCCTTTACAAAATTTCTTTACTGCTATAGTTGTGTAAAGATGATGTGCAAATAATGAAGGTGGTCTAACTATAATTTATTTTCTTTAATATAGTTAAGTTTTGAAAAAATTAAATGTTTAGATTTTGCCACAAACAACAAAAACAAAAAGTAAAGGAGTGGAGAAAGATATTCCAAGCTAACAATAATTAAAGAAAGCTGGACGGAGCAGATGTGGCTCAAGCAGTTGAGTGCCTGCTTCCCATATGGGAGGTCCTGGATTCGGTTCCTGGTGCCTCCTAAAAACAAAGACAAACAACAAGCAAACAAACGAATTAAGCAACTCAGTGGTTGAATGCCAGCTTCCCACTTACGAGGTCCTGGTTTCAATCTCTGGTCCCAGTACCTCAAAAAAAAAAAAAGCTGGAGTAGCTATATTAATTTCAGACCAATCAGATTTATGAGCAAGGAAAATTATCAGAGATAAAAGTTGATGTTAAATAATTATAAAGGGGCTAATATTTCAAGAAGTCATAGTAATCTTTAAAGTGTATTGCCTAGCAAGAGGGCATTGAAAAATGAGGCAAAGAGGAAGAGACAAATCCAGTGTCATAGTTGGAGACTTCAACATCCTGCTATCAGTAATTGACAGATCCAGTAGGTAGAAAGTCATAAGGATATAGTTGAACTAACCCATAAATCAATTTATCTAATTGACATTTATAAAATATGTCATCCAACAGCAACAGAATACACTTCTGGAGTTAGCAGGGTACATTCACCAAGATAGAACATATCCAGGGCCATAAAACACAACGTAACAAATTTAAAAGAACCAAGGTCATGCTATGATCTCAGACCAGTGGAATTAGAATAGAAATCAACAACAGAAAGACAGATGAAAATCTCCAAATATATAGAGATTAAACAACACACTTTTTTAAGTAGCATGTGGTTCAAAAAAGAAGTCTCAAGAAAAACTTTAAGGCATTATGAACTAAATGAAAATGAACATACAACTTAACAAAATGTGTATGATATGGGGAAGTGGTTGTGGCTCAAGCAGTTGGGCACCCGCCTATCACATGGGAGGTCCCAGGCTTAGTTCCCAGTGCCTCCTAAAGACAGTGAGCTGATGTGACAGGCTCACATCAGCTCATCAGCTCATTGCATTGCAGTGAGCTGATGCAATGAGGAGACACAAAGAGGAAACACAAGAGACACAACAAGCAGGGAGCAGAGGAGGCTCAAGCGATTGGCCACCTCTCTCCCATAAGGGAGGCCCCAGATTTGGTTCCCAGTGCCTCCTAAAAAGAAGACAAGCAGATACAGAGAGCACACAACAAACAGACACAGAAAGCAGACAGTGATTACAAACAATGGGATGGGGGAGAAATAAATTTTAAAAAAATGGGTATGATGCAGTAGAAGCAGTACTTACAGGGAAATTTATAACATTAAATGCATATATTAGAAAAGAAGAAAGAGGGAGAGGATGTAGCTCAGTGGTTGATTGCCTGCTTCTCTCCCCCCACCCCCCCCAAAAAAAAGAAAAGAAAAGAAGAAAGATCTAAAAGCAATCAGATGCATCTAAGGAAATAAGAAAAAAAAGATCAAATTAAATTCCAAGTAAATAGAAGAAAAGAAATAAAAATTACTGCAGTAGTCAATGAAACTGATAACAGGAAAACAGTAGTGAAAATCAATGAGACTAAAAGCTTGTTCTTTGAAAAGATCAATAAAATTGATAAACCTCTAGGCAGGCTAAGCAAGAAAAAGAAAAGACACAAGTTATTAATATCAAAAATTAAAGAGGGCCCATCATTACTGATCCCATGGATATTAAAAGGATAATAAAAGGAATATTATGAACAATTATTTTCCTGCAAATTTGTTAACTTAAATGAAAAATTCCTTAAAAGTCACAATCTACCAAAACTCACACATAGAGAAATAGATGACCAAATTAGGCCTATATCTATTAAAGTAATTAAATGAACAATTAATAACCTTCCCTAATAGAGACTAACAGGCCCAGATGATTTCACTGGTGAATTCTATGAAGCAATTAAAGAAAAAATTGATAGCAATTCTCTACAATCTCTTCTAGAAAATAGAAGCAGAAGGGGTATTTCCTAATTCCATTTATTAGACCAGTGTTGTTCTAATACCAAAGCTGAACAAAGACATTACAACAAAGGAAAATTACTGCACAATATCTCTTATGACTATGGATACAAAAATCTTCAATAAAACACTAGAAAACCAAATTAGGCAACATATAAAAAGAGGAATGCAAGCTTGGTTCAAAATCAATTATTGTAATGCAGCATATCAATTTAAAAAAAATAAAGATCACATTACCTTCTAAGTAGACACAGTAAAAGCATTTGTCAAAATCCAACACTCATTCATGATACAAACTCTCAGCAAATTAGGAATACTCAGGGTGCTTTAACCACAACTTGAAAAAGAACATTTACAAAAAATCTTCAGCTAAAACCATACTTAATGGTAAGAAAATAGATGCTTTCTTCCTAAGATCAGGAACAAGACAAGGATGTCTCCTCTCACCATTCCTATTCAACATAATATTGTAAATCCTAGCTCATGCAGTAAGACAAGAAATGGAAATAAAAGGCATACAGATTGGGAAGGAAGAAATAAAACTGCCTTTGCTCACAGATTATATGATTTTCTATGTAGAAAATCACAAATGACCAAAAAATCTACTGGGACTAAAAATTGATTATAGCAAGGTTGCAGGATATGAGGTTAATATACAAAAGTCAGTTGCTTTCCTGTAGGCCAGCAATGAACAATTGGAATTTGAAATTAAACATACACCATTTATATTAGCAAGGAAGGAAGGGAGGAAGGGAGGGAGGAAGGAAAAGAAATATTTAGCTATCAATCTAACAAAATATATATATAATCTATATGAGGAAAACTAAAAAACTGATGAACAAAATAAAAAAAAGATCTAAATAAATGGAGAAGTATTCCATACTCATGGATAGGAAGACTCATTATTAAAATTTAAATTCTTCCAAACTGATCGATAGACTCAAAACAATCCCTGTAGAAACCCCAGCAAATTATTTTGTGAGGATCGGCAAACTGATTATAAAGTTACATGGGAAGGCAAAAGGCACAGAATACCAATACAGTACTAAAAAGAAAAAGATTGGAACACTGGCACTATCAGAATTCAAGACTTACTATAAAGCTATAGTAGGTGGACTTCTAGGAAGATAGCAGACTAGAAAGACACAGGACTCTCTTTTCTCCCAGAAAAATAGCTAGAGGACAGGCGGAAATGGCCTGGAAAAAAATCTTTTAGGGTTTAGGACACTAGGGACACTTCTGGACATGGCCCAGAAGACAGAGGGACAAATGAAAAGAATCGCGATGGCAAAACTGTGAGTTAAAAGCAGCAGCTGCTACTGCCGGCACCTCGCACACAGGCCTCAGGGCCAGCGGCGAAAGAAAAAGGGGGCTCCAGAGATCCGCCTCCCCATGAAAGGGGAGAGAGAAGGACACAGCCTTAGGCTGACTCAGCATTTGACCCACAAATTTACTGGTACCACGAGCCCTTCCTGACTGGGTGGGGCTGCACCATTCTTTGCCTTGGGAACCAGCTAGAGACTAAAGAAATCTGACCTTTTCAATCTCCTTTTTTACTAACCAGGACTAATTGTTGAGGATGCAGAGTGGAATGGAGTTATTTCCTACCCAGGAAAAGGAGGGGGGTGCCAGCAAAGGTTGGAGAACTGTCTCTGAGAAAGTTTGAATTACAAGGCTCTTAGCTTCAGGCAGGAATTTATATCACATTATCCAGTCCAAGTTGCAGCAAACACACTCCGACCAGGCATTGAACTGAGAGGGCTGCAAAAGAGTGCCATCTACTGGTAGATCAAGGCAGTGCATGTGAGGAAATTAAAAGTAAGAGAGGCTTTTCCCCTCCCCAAGGCCCTAGAAAGCAGATCTGCAACCCATTATTGGGTCCAGAGCTCAGTTTTGAGCAACTAACAGGAACAGTCCTAAATAGACCCAGGTTGAACCAAGAATCAAAGAACAGCAGTAACACATAGCCTCCTGACACTAAATCCCTACAAAAGAGAAATTAAGCATCTGAGTAAACTCACCATCCTAATCAGATGCCTAGACATCAGCAAAAATTTATGAGCCATACTAAGAAAATGGAAGACATGGCCCGATAAAAGTAATATATCAGAGTTCCAGAAGAGATGCAGGATTTGAGAAAACTAATTAAGGAGATGCATAGAAATTTCCAAAATCTAATTAATGAGTTGAAAGGCAATATGGCTAAAGAGATAAATGACATCAAGAAGACATTGAGGGAAGTGGGTGTGGCTCAATCGATAGAGCTCCCGTTTACCATATGGGA
>JAQZBX010041091.1:0-22457 GCA_029593785.1 Cabassous unicinctus
CTGGGTCGTGTGGTAATTCTACCTTTAACTTTCTGAGGTACCACCAAACTGTTTTCTCAACGGCTGCACCAGTTTACATTCCCACCACAGTGTATGAGGGCTCCTGTTTCCTAGCTCCTGCTCCAACGTTTGTTTTTCTGTTTTTTAAAATAATAGCCTTCCTTGTGGGCATGAAGTGGTATCTCATTTTAAGTTTTAGTTAGTATTTCTCTAATGACTGTTGATGTTGCTCTTCTTTTCATATACTTTTTGGCCATTCTAATATCTTCTCTGGAGAAATGTCTATTCAAGTTCTTGGCCCATTTTTTAATTGGGTTGTCTTGTTGAGTGGTAGCAGTTCTTTATATTCTGGATAGTATGCCCTTATCCAGATACATGGTTTCCAAATATCTTCTCCCATTTGGTTGGTTGTCTTTTCACTTTTTGATAATGTCCTTTGCACAAAAGTTTTTAGTTTTGATGGTCTGTTTTGTCTATTTTTTCTTTCATTGCTTGTGCTTTTGGTATAAAATCTAAACATCCATTATCTATTAAAAGTCCCAAAGATATTTTCCTATATTTTCTTAAAGAGTTTTATAGTATTAGCTCTTTTATCCATTTTGAATTAATTTTTGTATATGGTGAGAGGTAGGGGTCCATAGTCATTCTTTTGCATGTGGATTTCCAGTTGTCATAGCACCATTTATTTTTCCCCTAGCACTGTTTGTTGAAGAGACTATTCTTTTCCCCATTGAATGGAGTTGGCACCATTGTTGGTAATCAAGTGACCTTAGATATGTGGGTTTATCTCTGGACTCTTAATTCTATTCCGTTGGTCTCTATGTCTGTCCTTATGCCAGAGCTGTATCTTTGTTGACTTTGGGATTGTGATGCCCACTCTGCTTCACACTGAGAAGGGGGCTTAGATCTTAGGGGGCAGATGGAAGGAGCTGTCTTGCTTGCTGTTGTTGATACTCTCTGTTTTTGGGGATGGGAATTCTCCATCATCGGTTGGTGGGGGGAGGGATGTGTGGGGAAGGAAGCACCTGTGCATGTGTCTGTGGAATATGAATGTGGTCACAGGGTGTTATGTCAGTGGGTGGGGACCCACACAATAACCAACAAAACGTGTTCCCATCCTGGGGAGTCCTGCTGCATTCTCTGAGTGGCAGGAATCTCTGGAGTAATAAAAGTGCCTAATAAAAGAAGACAGATCAATACATCAAGCCCTTGATATTAATGCTTGTACTTATGAACCTTATTCTTATAAAATGGAAACTTAGCCTAATATCTGTTGCCTAAGAGTTAGCTCCTGAAAACCTCTGTTACTCAAATGTGACCTCTCTGTAAACCAAACTCACCATGTAAACTCATTACCTTCCCCCCAGCGTCGGACATGACTTTGGGGATGAACTTCCCTGGCACCAAGTGATCCTTACCAACTAGCAGTGCATTTGTAGTAACTCTTGAAATCAGGAAGTATGAGTCCCCCAACGTTGTACTTCTCTCTGTTTCCTTTTTAATAGCTTCTATATGTCTTCAAGTTCCCTGATCTTTTCTTCTATAGCATCTGCTGATAATCCCATCCATTGTATTTTTCTTCTTTAGAAGTTCACATTGGGTCTTTATAATATCTTCCATGGGTTTAATATGGTCAGTCATTTCTCTGCTTTCTTGAGTATGGCTAGACTATGGCTAGAGAAGTTTTAATATCCTTGTCTGCTAAGTGTATCATCTGTGTCATTTCTCAGTTTGTCTCTATTGATCCCTTTTATTTTCGGCATGATGGGTCTTATTTTCCCATTCCTTTGCTGCCCAGTAACTTTTCATTGGATGCCAGGTGTTGTGAATTTTACCTTGTTGGGTGCTGGTTATTCTATATTTATAGTTATATTCCTTTATACATTGATATGCCTCTAAATAGTTCTGAGTTTTTTCTGGGACACAGTTAAGGTACTTGGACACAGGTTGAGCCTTTCGAGGCTTGCTTTTATGCTTTCTTAAGACCAGAGCAGCCTTGAGTTTGGGGCTTTTTTTTAAGCTATATTTTATTTATTCATTCTCCTCTCCCCATTGTTTGCACTCACCGTCGGTGCTCTGTGTCTGTTCATTGTGTGTTCTCTGTGTCTGCTTGTCGTTTTTTATTTAAGAGGCACGGGGAACCGAACCTGGAACCTCCCATGTGTGCAGGCGCCCAACTGCTTGAGCCACATCTGCTTCCTCGTTTGGGGCTCATTTTGTCCCCACTCCTGAGAAAACACCCTTCTGAGTAGTCTGCCTGATGTCCCATGAAATACACGCTTTTCCACTCTGGCCAATAGGAAACGTGAACTGCTTGTGGCCTGCTCCTTTTGGGGGGTTCTCTCCTCGGCTTCTGGAGCTTTTCTCACTCGTGTGTTCTGGTCAGTACTCAGCTGAAGACTCGAGCCGGAACCCTCTGCAGACCTGCGCAGCTCTCTCTTCTGTGGGCCTCCGTTCTGCAAACGATAGCTGCCTTGATCTCCCGTGCTCTGGCACCCAGCTCCCTCAGTTTCCTTCCATGCCCCGTGGCCTGGGAAATCTAGGCAGTAGGCCGGGGCAGTCATGGGGCTCCCCTCGTGCACCTCCACTCACTCAGGCATCCGTGCGCTGCACAGCCTGGTGTCTGATGTCTGAAGCCATTGTCACCCCATCTCCTTCCAGTTCTTTAATTGCTTCAGGCAAGAGGGTAAATGCTCCGTACTCACTCTTGGCCGGAAGCAGAGTCATCTCTTTGGGGAACATAGTTGACAGTCTGCATCTGTGTGTCACATCTGTTCTCAGTCTTGACCTGGGTGCAGCTGGGTACATTTCTGAGTAGGTATCCCCTCAGCCATCCCTGGGAACCATGGAGTTGGAGAAAATGAGAATGGGAAGAACTTTTGATTAATCAGGTTGTGCTTCGCTGCATGCCAAGCTGCATGTTAGCTTGGCTAGTTTGTGTTTCTTCACTCTGAGGGATGTTCTTATTTTGAAAGCAATTGTACTTTGATAGGTTAAGATAAATTCAAACCAATCTAGTAACTAATTACAAGGAGCAGTTTCTGGGGTGGTAAAAAGTAGTAAGTGGAAATGATTCTGGTTGCCAGTCACCCCTTAAGAATCTTCCTAAGTCGTTGGTTATCTGTTAAGAGGACATCAGAGTGCCCTTCTTCCTGCAGGTTGTTGGGGCCAAAGTGGTAACCAACGCCCGCAGCCCTGGGGCCCGATGCTATGGATTTGTCACCATGTCCACGGCTGATGAGGCTACAAAGTGCATCAGCCATCTTCACAGAACCGAGCTGCATGGAAGAATGATCTCCGTCGAAAAGGTGGGCAGGTCTTTTCCATCGTAACTCACAGAGTTACACAAAGCCAGAAAACCTGGTGTGTTCTTTATTTCTGTCCACATTCTGTTCTAGGCCAAAAACGAACCTGCTGGGAAAAAGCTTTCTGACAGAAAAGAGTGTGAAGTGAAGAAGGAGAAATCATCTAGTGTTGACAGACATCATTCTGTGGAGATCAAAATTGAAAAGTAAAGTGATTGTTAAAAACCTTTCTCTTGGGATGCCTGGGAGGAGGGCAGGTGGCAGCCACAGCGTCCGGTGTGGAACGTGTCCCTGTCCTCCCGTAATAAGCGGCTTCACCAGCCTCGCTTTTACATTCCAGGTGACTTTGGCTTCTTGCCATCACTGCAGTATTCAGTTTTCTACTTAAAGATATTTAGTGGAGTGACCTGTACCTTTTTTAAATGTATTCAGCTATCCTTAACACACATTTATGGACTAACAACTTAGTAGCCATTTGGGGGAAAGGGGGCGGGGACACATAGCATCAAAGAATATGTTTTGTTTCTTAACACGTTGAGTTTCTCAGAGCTTGGAAGAACCATTTCCTGTTCTATATTGATTTTCTGTGATTCTTGTTTTTCTATCACAGCAACTGCCCGAAACCCAGCTTTGCAAGGATAGGACATCCAAAGCACTGTAGCCTGACTTATGTTGAAATGAACGGCCTCCAGCTAGTAGTGTGTGTGGTGTCTGATGGATGTCAAACATTACTGCATTTCCCTCAGAAACTTAAAATATCCCAGGGCACCCCCTGAACTCACTGGGGGACCTTGGCACAGCAGTTTGGGAACCATGGGACTTAAACTTTTAGCAAAATTGTAGACTTAAGTACACCTTTTTGAGAAGGTATACTTTGGTCATGTCTGATACATGGTCAGTCTCTGAAAGCTGAGCTTCTGCGTTGAGTTTATATTGTCCACATTATTTCCGCCTCTAGGTCATCTCACACCCTCATATTGGAACCTTTTTGCTCAGATTTTTGCCAGTCTCACTATAATTCCATTTTGCTCTTGTGTTTTATATAAGAAAATTTATAGCTGAGTAAACATGGCCATGGACATCAGTACTCATAAGTTGAACTTGGTTTTTAAAGATGTAACTGCCACCTCTCATCCTAGTCAAATTGGAATTTGTGAATGGGTGTCAGATCAGCCTTCGTGTACTTGGGAGGGAGACCAGTCATTTTATCAGCAGCTTCTCTGAAGAGATGCATCCTGTTGGCGTTGCTAAGACTCTGTACTGGCAAATAAGGTGACTCTTAAGGGTACTTGTACTGTTAGAGTCTTGAGAGGTGCATTTTGTTCATTTGCTTTCTGATCACCAAAGTGAGAGGTGATAGTAATTAGCTAACATTTAGCAGGTAGTGCCACGGTGAGCATTTGAAATGCAGCATCCACTTAGTCCTTGGAACAGTCCTGTGACGTGTGCTCTGTGTGGAGAGGAAGGGGGCTCGGGGACAGTGGCTAGCCCAGGGGCACCCAGGCTCGTGAGGAAGTGGCCGGGCTGGAACTTAAGGCTGGACCTGGATGATTCGCTCCAGAGGTTTGAGACCAGCTGCCTTCAGGGTGTTTTCCTAGTAGATGGAGGGTTTTAAATTGGTTTTGACTTATTCTTTAAATAAACGCCTTCATTTACTTCCCTTTCATTTTCAGTATTTCAGGTTTCAGGCTTTCTCTGCCTAGAGGAGTCCGCACCAAATTTTGGTGTGAATTTCCATCTTTTTCTCCCATGTCTCAGCAAGCTCTGTTCTTCCTCCCATTTCCCAATAAATTCTTTTTACTGGCCTAACGGGGGGCGGGGGGGGGGGTAGTTTTAATAGCCTATGTGAAACAAGCTTTCCAAAGAGAGGGGCTTGTCTCTGCTAATCCTGGATGGGTAACAATTTCCATGCAGTTGCCATTTGGGAAACACATCCAAATGCCAAGCAGAGACTTAGTGCCCAGGGATCACGCTTTTTGGTATATATTTCTCTAAGACTCTCTTCCTACATATATATTTACTCCTTTTTTTTTTTTTTTTAATGTCCGTACTTTATTGCAGTTTTACAAAGGTGAACAATCAGATGAGAGTTCGTGAAACATTATTTTAAAAACACAGAATTTATGACCAATAGTGCTGTTGTTTAATATCAGGCATTTTAGTACTTGGATGACTCATGGACAGTGATGATATTGACAAGTCTCTAAGAACTTTGTATAATTTCTGAAATGTTTGTATCAATAGCATGTTATTTATATTTACTCTTTTAAAATGACTTCTTAACTGGGGCTGGCGGCATGTTTCTTTGTATCTAGGAAGTGCCACAAGAGATACAAAGCCAAGTAGGAGTGGTCTCTCCTTTCAAGACATTTTTTGGGTCTACCCAAAAACCCACCCACAGGATTGCTGAAGCAGTGCATCAGAGTTGATTTGTGGTAGCTTTATTTGTAGTCATATGGTAACTGAAAGCCATCTCTGAATCAGAAGGGAAATGGGTAAATAGACATGGAATCTTAGCAGTTGGAAGGCTCTAGAGCCAGGCATGTCCACACAAATTCATCTTTAAAAAATACGTCAGGTGAAAATCAAGTTGGAGAACAGTATACAGAGTATGACCCCATGTATTTTGATCTTAAGGTTAGAACAGATCACACCATGCTGTAGATAATGAACGTGTGTGTAAGGCCACAAAAAAATGGCTCTGAATGACTCATGGTCAAGTGACAGCAGGGTTGCCACTGGGCAGGGTCGGGGAGGTGGAGGGCACAAATGTATCTGTGACTTTAGCTCTACTTAGAGTGCCTTATTTTTTATCTTAAAAAAAGGAAACTAATATGATAGCCAAAACTGTTACAATTGTTAGTTCTCCTACATACTGTTAATTATTATGGTATGTATTTAAAAAGTGTTTTTCAAAATTATTACCAAAAAAAAAAAAAAATCCATGGCAACTTCTTCCACGCTCTGGAAGTTTAGGAGGGGAAGAGTGAGATATGGGGCAGCTGGGAGAGGTTTTCTCGCACGGCTGGAGCTCCAAGCCAGCAGGGAAGAGAGGGCAAGAAGCACTTGCTGGAAGACCCCACGGGGCCTGCCTTTCCTGTCCTGAAACCTGGCACATGGTTGGCATTTAATAAGTGTGGAATTTAATTGCCTGAGACAAACAGCATTAGGGAATATGGGAGACAAGTTTGAATGGCTAAGATGATTTATTTCAGTCCTTAAAATGAAATTGCCTTCGCTTGAAATGTTACTAACAGTTGCCATATTCGCTGGCACATAACATGCCATTTTACCCCCCAAAACAGCCGGGGCAGTATGTTGGTACCTAGGGTAGAAGGCCTCTGCTTTAGGCAGTAGGAAGCTGACATTCTCGTACAGTATCTCCATTTAATTTGGAAAAAATGTTTTTCCCCTACAAAATTTAAAATACAATATTCAGTACGTATGTGAAGAGAATATTTTAAATTTTTTAAAGTTGGTTTTATACAGTTGGAATATTTCCTGTGTACCCACCTGTACATCTCATATACTAGTGCATCTAGCAATTTGTGAAAACATGCCCATGTGCCTCCATTTTTATTATGCATATTTTTAGGTTTAACAAATAGGATGTAGGGACTATATCTGAAGAGGTGCTTTATCATTACCATGTTTTCCTAATAATTATCCCCACTTAACTGCCTTTGGAGAGATTCGTTTTGTTTGGAAGCCTGAGGATGTGTGAGTGAGGCTCTGTGAACCTGCCTGTTTCAGGATTTCAGTAATTCAAGTTTGATAACCCTGTTTTTAAATAGAACCGTAATTAAGAAGGAAGAGAAGGTTGAGAAAAAGGAGGAAAAAAGACCTGAAGACATTAAAAGGGAAGAGAAAGACCAAGACGAGCTGAAGCTGGGACCTGCGACTCGGTCTAGAGTCACCAAATCAGGTGATTGGAGTTGTCTTATTAACATTAACAACAGGTGGAAAAGCCTGGTGAAGGGGCGCCACAGAGAAAGCAAGCACAGCAAGCTTTCGGGTGGCTTTGCTGAGTTTCACTCTTTACAGGAAGTCAGTGAAAAAGCAGGCTAAGGTGATGAAATGCATTAAGGGGTTTTGTCTATCGCATCAGAAATCCCCTTGCTGTGTGCTTTATATTTATAGTGACTCAGTGGCCTGCGTTCTTGCTTTTCCTGAGTCTCTGGCAGAATATATTGTGGGGTTTGCAAGAGAGTTTTGTTTCTTGTAACTGATTTGATGCAGTTCTGCAGGTACGTAGTCAAGATTTTTCTGCATTTATGGTACAGACAGAGTGAAAAATGGAGAGGGAATGAAAGCCTCAAAACAGTCGTACCAGGCGGGCGGGGGGGAGGGCTTTGGAACACTCCACTTAATTGTCAGTTTTTAAAAGTCTCTTATGCTCTACACCTTAAAATTTGCACGCAACTCTGCAAGAATGGTTTTTTGGCAAAATATCAGTTCCCCGGAAAAGCAAAAACCCAACCATCTGGAGCATTGAAATTTGTTACAGCACATTACAAGTTAGATTTTAAGCGTTTGGGGCAATTTACCAGCAATCTCGAGAGGAACATGTTTTTTAAAATGTTCCTCCAGTATTGTAAATCTCCCTCAATAAGTAATTGTTCCAGTGGTTTGAGCCTGGTTATTGTGTCGTAGAGAGCTGGCTCAGAGGCCTTCGTTGCTGCCGCCGACTAAAGGAAAGCCCACACATCTGGTGAGGCACTCCTCACGCTTCAGCTGCACAGCCCGGGGACGGCAGCATCTGATTCAGGGCATGCAGGCCAGGTTCTGCAGAGCATTGCAGGACGTGTGGGAGGGATAAGAATATAAATTGGTTATCCTGGAGCTGCTAGAATTTAGTGTGAGGGGTTAAAGGATTCTGCGGGAAGGATGGGTCTGTGGTGCATGTTGCAAAATGCATTTTACCTCTGGATTTAATTTGTAAGATGTGAACATAACACAGCTACTTCACTCTAGGTTAGCATAGACCTTGCTAGGGATGCCAGCTGCCTAATACCCAAAGCTGCCACTTTGAATGCTCTTTATAGCTTAGTGAACAGAAAGGTGAGGAACGGCCGTCATCCCAAAAGTTTGCATCAGTCACTTGACCGAGACCCTATGAGCCCCAAGCCTGCAGTGTTACCCCAAGTGCTGCTTGCTCTTAGGAAGCTGGGGTGTCAGCATATTTGAAAGATGGCTGCTTTTTGTTTTTGTTTTTTTTTCCTGAAGGAAGCAGAGGAATGGAACGTACAGTTGTAATGGATAAATCGAAAGGAGAGCCTGTCATTAGTGTAAAAACCACAAGCAGGTCAAAAGAGAGAGTAAGTATTACTGCTGCCCTCTCAAGTCTGGCTGTTTAATGACTTGGTTTACCTTACAAACACTCCCCTTTAAACTTACAAGAGCTCTTTGAAGTACTGAAGTACTCAGGAGGCACATTGTTAATTGTTCAGATTACATGTACAGGCACAACATTAAGTTCCGCAACGTCTTTGAAAACAACACTTGTCCCTATTTGCTTTCTGTAAATGGGCTGATCTTTGGTCAATTCTTTGTCAGGTTATCCCATCTTTTGATTTTCTAGTTCACTATTAAATTACCAAACAGAAAACTAGAACCTGCCCTGAAGCTGAGCGTCTTCCCATTGTCAGATAATGAGTTCCATTTCTTGAGTTGTGCACACAGCTGGACGTCATGGTGTTCTTTCCACTCTAGAAAACAAAGCACCCTGCTCCCAGCTGAAGGCACTGGCTACAGTCTTAACAAGGAGAGCAACATTCCTGGAAGAACACTCTGCTGGGAAAGCTTAATTTTAAAAGGAACATTGTGATTCTGTAAAGCAGCAGTTCCTAATGCCCTTTCGCTTGGGCTACACGAAATTGACAAAATAGAGACAACTCTGGGGAAGAGAACAAAAAAGACCCATAATCTTACCACCCAAATCATTGATGTCAAAAGAATAAATAGCCACGCACTCAGGAATAGAAACGACAAAGGGTCCAGGGAGCTACCCCGAGGGCCGAGCAGCAGCCTTCCCGCCTCCCCTGCGGGCCGCCCACTTCCCCTCACGGTGCTCTCCCTGGGCCACGGGGAAACCCTGGGCAGCAGGGTCGCGCAGGGTCATGCTGGGTTGCGCTGGGACCAGCTGTCCTGCACCTTTTTGTATGGAACATGGCTTGAAGCACTTCAGAGTCTGAGACCTGCAGGTTTACCTGTTTACGTTTTTTAAACCTTTGGTTTGGAAGTTACGACAGAGTCCTAGGAAGTTGCAGAGACAGTCCCGGGAGTTCCCTTGTCCCCCTCAGCCCGTGTGCCCTGTGGCCACAGAGTCTCTCGCTCTGGGTGCTGTCCAGACCAGGAAGGCTGGCGCTGCTCTAAGGTGTGTGCGTGCACCGTGGCGTCCTGGCCTTTGCGTGGGGTTGTGTGCCCAGCGCTGCAGTCGAGATGGAGAGCTGTTCCTCCCCACCCAGCGCTCCCTGGGCTGCTGCTTCGTTTCCCCACCGCCCCATCCCCGACTCCGGAAACCACCAGGGCGTCTTCTCCCCATCTCTCTCTCTCATCTTGCCATTGCGAGAACGTTACCTGAATAGCATCCTGCAGTATGTGCCTCCTGGCGTGGGCTTCTCTCGCTCGGCATAATGCCCAGGAGAGTCATCCAGGTTGTGTGTGTGTCCGTCTTCCTCCTAACGCCGAGTGGTATTTGGTTTCTGGGTGTATCGTGGTCGTCTTCGCCAATTCCCTGTTGGTGGAGTCGGTCGTTTGCACCACCCCCAGTAAACACTGCTGTGGCAAAAATCTCCAGACATATCTCTTGGCAAACTCTTCCTTCTTCGGTAAAAGCCCGTCCGTGGGGTTGCTAGTCAGAAGATGTGTGGGCATTATCTATGATAGGTGTCATCAAGTTGCTCTTTGGAAAGATGGTGAGGGTACTTCTTATTGTTGGGTGTGGTCAGAGGCTAAGCCGGGCTGCGGCCCGGGAGTCGGCTGCCCGTCTTGGCACTGCCATGCTGCCCTCCGTGCTGGGTCACACCCTGCTGCAGTGTGCGAGAGCCTGCCCCCTCCTGCCCCCAGCCCGCGGTGGGTGTGCAGTCTCGCCCCTCTAACGGGTGAGGCGTGTCGGCATCATGCCTCAGGTGGCGCACCTTGCCTTGCCATGGCATTGTCTCTGTGTGGAAACACGGGGGGTTATAGAATGCCTGGTCATGACGTTTGCCCATTTTTCTGTCAGGGTCCTTTGTCTTTTTTGTGACACACACCCCCCCACCCCACCCCCATGTGCGGTATTTAAGAAAATGAGCAGAGTTGCTTTTTAAAAATGTCACCTCCCAGGTCCCAGCTCCTGGGGTTTGTGAGTCTGCTGCAGGCCCAGGGCTCTGTGCTGTGTGCTGCAGAGTTGACTGGGATGTCACTGCCCTTGATGGCTCAGAGACAGCTTGGTGGAAGTTGACCCTTATTATTTCGTACCTGCTCAGGAGTCTGTTTTGTACGAAAGTGTCTTTGGTGTGTTCTCTTAGGGCTGCCTGCTTGCGGCCTGTGCCAGCAGCCGAAAAGCAAGAGATGTCAGCCACCTGGCTGCCCTGCCCCCACTGCACCCAGGGGCCCTGTGCACTGGCTCCTGAGCTCTAGAAGCCTCACTTCGCTGTGCATTATATGGAGGATTTGGCTCTGCTACTTTAGAAAAATTGCCTGTAGGTGGAGTGAGGTGTGGTTCAACCTTTCTCTTCCATTAATGCCCTTCTAGACTTTCTCTAGATTAGAGCAGCGTCGCTCAGACTTGGTGAAGCACGCTGGGGCTGGCTTTCCTGTTGGGAGACCAGCGCCATCCATACAAACCACGTGGGGTGAAAGAATGGTGGCCTCACCCAGATACATGTATGTTTAATTTTCTTTGTGTATTTTTTGTCATCATTGTTCTGACAACAAACTAATCTCGGTGAACAGAGCTCCAAGAGTCAGGATCGCAAATCAGAAAGCAAAGAGAAGAGAGACATCTTGTCGTTTGACAAAATCAAAGAGCAGAGGGAGCGGGAGCGCCAGAGGCAGCGGGAACGGGAAATCCGAGAAACGGAGAGGCGGCGGTGAGTGGGGGCTGAGCAAGGCTGGTGGGTTCGTGGCTTCCTCTGGAGAAGGTCGTCTCCTGTGTGGCCTGAGAGCCAGCCGCCGGGGCTCTGGGCTGCCCCAGTATTGAACCCAAGGCCAGAGGAAAGGCCTTGTCCCCATCTGTGACCGGGCCGTCAGGCGGCCACTGGCGGGGGCCCTCCAGCTCTCGCAGCCTGCTTGTACCGGGCAGCACATCCTCTGGCTGCAGTCAGACCTCGGCCCACGTAGAAGGCTCACCTGCACGTGGCTGTGATGGAACGGTATGGTCCCTGGTATTGCGGCGTCCATCTTCCACACAGAAACCTGTGTAGATCGGATCAGAGCCCACACCGGAAGTCCCTTGCCGTCTTACCCCGGTAAAGCAACGTGACGATTTTGCCAGATGCGCCGTTTGTGGGATTGGTATCTCCACTTTTGAAAAGGGATGTCTGCGTTGAGGAGGTCCCCCGTGACGCGCTTTGCCACCCCCAGCCTGTGTCAAGGCTGCAGTCGGTGCCACTTCCCGCTCCGCCGCTTCATGTCAGCGCTTGCACAGTTCCCCGTGGCTGCCGTCTTTCTCCACAGTAGTTCAGTGAAGCAAAAGCCTTGCATCTTAGCACTCAGGATGTTTCTTAGCGAAACGTTCTTGAACCAAAAGGGATCTCATAGAAGGTTTTCTGGTAACATCACATTTGCGTTAGTTCTGTAACTTCAATCTGTGCGTATATAGCTTCTCTTCTTCTTTAAAAAATAAAAGCACACCATAAAGCTTTTTGACGCCATTCTGAGGTCCTTTGCTTCCGACTTGCTCATCCTTGGTTTGGAGCCTTTCCAGGAACCCAGAGACGGGGTGAGAAGAGGTGAAAGTGACGCCTCCCCCAGAGCCCAGAGCAGGACGCCCGAGTCGGCTGCGCTCCTGGTGCGCCGGCGGCCCTGCCTGCGGCGCTAGAGCAGCATGAGCTCGGCCCCCTCGCCCATGCCCAGCCTCCCTGTCCCCACACCTTCCCAGGCTCCATGCACAACAACAGTCATTAAGAAAAGTACAGCTAACTTTTAGGGCAGGTGCGAAAGGACACGCTTGTTACCCAAAAGGTAACCCCTCACCCAGGCGGTGAACGTGCACTTCGCCCCTCGGGACAGCGGCCCTGGCCCTCTCTCCAGGGTCTGCTTGTGTGCACGTCACCCTCCCCGGGACACACGCGGCAGTGACTGTCCACCCTCCAGAGGGACCATGCCTTCGTCGCTCCTCCTCTCTGTCCCCCTTCGTCTGTTCTTCGTTTCGGCATCTGTCAGCTGCGCCGTCCTGCTCTTGACCAAGGCAGCTGCGCAGCGGGGGAGGGCAGCGGGAGCCCGGGGTCCCCAGGCTCCTGGCGAGAACGGGGCCCGGACTTGCGAGCGCCATTCCTCGGAGAGGTTCAGGGTGGCTTTCCTCTGCCTCCCCAGAGAGCGGGAGCAGCGGGAGCGGGAGCAGCGCGTCGAGGCCTTCCACGAGAGGAAGGAGAAGGCCCGGCTCCAGCGGGAACGCATGCACCTGGAGTTCCAGCGGCATCGCCTGGAGCGCGAGCGCCTGGAGCGGGAGCGGCTGGAGCGCGAGCGGATGCGTGTGGAGCGCGAGCGGAGGAAAGAGCAGGAGCGCATCCACCGTGAGCGGGAGGAGCTGCGGCGCCAGCAGGAGCAGCTGCGCTACGAGCAGGAGCGGCGGCCGGCGCTCCGCAGGCCCTACGACGACGGGCGGTGAGGACCTCACCCGGGTGGGGCGGCCAGGTGGGGGCCAGGCTCCTTGCCACCCTGGTCGGTGGGGACAGAGGCCTGCGGGGAGTCAGTTTGTGTCAGTGGCGCCGTTTCTGTTCGCTTTTGCTTGGGTAACGAATGGAGAGATTTAACGGGACACCGGTAGCACCACCTGAAGTTCATGAATTTCCATGTCACCGTCCAGTGGCAGCGCAGCTTTTTTTCCTAGTTGAGCGATTCTTCAGAGAATCTGGACAGTTGACGCCGCGTCTCCTCCTGAGGTGTCTGGGGTTTGCACAGCGGCTCCCAGTGGAGCTCCGTAGACGGGCCTCAGGCCAGCCTCGCCACGGCAGCCTGTCCAGAGTCCTCTTAGAGGGGCTGGCCAAGTAGGCCGTGTGGGAAAGAAGCCGCCTTCCGACTTAGAAAGTAGGTTTATTGCTCTCTAGCTTCTCTGAGCTACTTAATGGACACTCGCCCATCACCCCGCTCCCCGCGAGCCTAGTTTCCTGATTAGGAAGACGATAATGGGCTGAATGTAGTTCAGAATCGCCTGAGCTCATTTGCTTTGCCTTTGGGGGAGGAAAAAAAAAAAAACTCGGGGGGAATTCAGGTTACGGTAGAAGACAGGAAAGGTAAAAACGTGGCTACTTAGAACCATTCCAGAAACATCAAATATTTCATCTCACATGCCTGAGCTCACGCAGGGTTCGCGGTATTAACAGCCTTGTCATACAATTAGCTCACAGCACTCCTCTCCTCGGGGTTGTCGGATGTGAATGCCAGTGTGCCTCGTGGCAGTTTGGGAGATTTTTAATTTATCAAATCAAAGTGATAATGATTGAATGTTGAGGGATTAGCCCTACAGGACACTTTAAATGATCCTGGGTCTGGCGAGAGAACTTCCCTCCCACCTCCACCTTCTTTCCACATCCTCTTTTATAAGTGAAATCTGCACTCGTTTTAAAATAAAACAACAGGCGAGATGGCGCCTATTGGCCAGAAGGCAAGCGTGCAGCCATGGAGGACAGATACCGCTCGGACTTCCCCCGGCCGGATCACCGCTTCCACGACTTTGACCATCGGGACCGGGGCCAGTACCAGGACCACGCAGCTGACAGGTCAGCAGCCCCTTTCCCCTGCAGCCCCTGCACCAGGCCATTTCAGCTTCCACACCCTCAGCCTGCTACATGGAGAGGTCAGAGAAAGCTCTGCCAGCTCTTTGAGAATCTGACTAGGAAATCCATAGGGAGTAACTCTGGGCCACCGTTCTGTGAACTTGAGCCAAATGTTGGACATGGTGGGCACTCACCACGTCCTAGACTTTCAAGCAGGAGGAGTAGCCGGCTGTGCTCTCAGGGAGGAGACTGGTGGCCCCGGGTTCTGGTCTCTGTTCTTTCTCCCCACCCCCCACCCCCCGCCCAACGACTGAGCTGTCGGGTACATGTCGCTGTGCGGGGTACAGCTCACAGCTCTTGGGGGTCACGGCTCTGCAGCCATACTCTCTGCCCATCCCACCTGCGACCACCAGCCCTTCTGGAATCTTCGTTTTCAGAGCTGGGCACGTCTTTGAGGCAGGTCTAGCTCAGGCTCCCGATGCCTATAGCTGAGGAAGGGGCTTTATGGGGTGTGATGTGCCCAGCAGGCTGGAGTCTGGTTCCCCCGCAGGGCTGCCTGCGCTCCCGTGCCAGCGAGGTACCAAGGGACTCGACCAGCAAGTGGATGTCCTTTCTCAGGAGGCCTGTTTTGCGTGTGAAAGGTCCAGGTGGGCTTCTTAGCCCATTCTTTCCATATGAGGGTCCTGCTTCCTTTATCAAAGAGGCAGCCTTCCGTTTTCCACCTCAAGAACTCTGTCTCGGGGCTTCTTGACGTGCTGCCCGGGGCTGCATGTTTTTGAGCCATCATGCCATCCCTTAGCTCTTCCGTAAGGGAAGCCGGGAGAGGAGGCGCACAGGAGATGGGACGAGAAGCAACCCATGTAATTACCGCCAGAGCTGGCTTGTGACTCGGTGTGGGCCATGTGTGAGAGGCTGAGCTCGAGCTTCAGGAAGTCCGGGCTTCTGTTTGGCCCTGTTACCTTGTTTTGTCAGCAGGCCACGGAGAAAACAGCAAATAGAATAAGTAGCCCAGGTGTGGAACTCTCGTGTGGCCTGCAGAAATAGGGTGTAGCATCGTTGGCTGCTGTTTGACTGAGATACTTTCCAATTACAGGAGGGAAGGTTCCAGGTCGGCGATGGGAGAGCGAGACGGGGAGGTGAGCAAGACTGGCCCCACGCTGCGGTGGGGATGCTTCGTTTTGTCTGGGGCTGGTTTTCTCTACCAGAGAATCAACAACTAGATTACACGTGACGTGTTTCGGGGGCATGAAACGTCAGCTCTGACCAGCAATGGGATGTGCAAGTGTTTGTTTCCTGATGTTTGAGGCTATATATTTTTTCCAATATATAAGGATTGTTCTTTATTCTGTCTCGTAGAAACCATATCTGTTGCTTGTTTATATGCTGTACGTGCCTCCCAGTTCAGGCAACATGGAGTGCCCCAGAATTAGGGGGCACTGTTCAGCCCGCCTCTGGGGGTTCACTCTGTTGAGGCACTGTGCTGGGATGTGGGGGCATGAGGGCTGCAGAAGGCGTCCCTGAGTCCTCACAGTGACCTGCCGGGGGCCCTGAGTGGTGCAGAGGGTGTGAGCTCACAGGAAGGAGGAACCGGCAGAGGGTGACAGTGGGAGGCCTCGTGGGGGGTGGGTGTCGGAACAGGTGCTCTTTAAATATTGGTGTGGTTTTTTGAGAGAATTAGGGAGTTTTCTCTTGCTGTCTCTCTCTGGTTCCTGGGTTCAGGATTGGTTGCCGAGGGACACTGGCTGACTTGTGTCTACAGTGTTTGCTTCTGGTGTCGGCCAGAGATCGTGCGGCCTCTGGAGAGGGTGGTGGTTGTCGGGGTTGGGAGCAGAGCATCGGGGGAGCGCCTTCAGGAGGGGGGCACACAGCGCCTCTGCCCTGGTCGTGGGCAGGGTCCTCAGCGTCACCCCCAGCCCTGCTGCAGTGGGGTCAGCGTTTGACAGGCTTCCCAGCAGGGACGTGATTAGAGTCGCTCTGTCTCTCCCGTGCCTTCCAGCACTACTCAGATGAACGCCACGGCCACGGAGGACCCCCGGAGCGCCACGGCCGGGACTCTCGTGACGGCTGGGGAGGCTACGGCTCTGACAAGAGGATGAGTGAGGGTCGGCCGCTGCCTCCCGCTCCCAGGTGAGCTGTCGGCACAGCGGGGACAGCGCTGTGGGGCAGCCACTCTGCCGGAAACACCCTTAAAGTCAGCCAGGTTGTGTGTGCATTGCTGCGTGTCCCTGAGACGGGACCTTAGGAAGCCCTTTGTTAGAAATTACAAGTTTCCCGGAAGTAGACTCTTGCGGGGAAGGGGCAGGGAATAAGCTCAGGGACAGAGGTCCCCAGGTCACCCAGAGCTCAGCCCCACCCCTCTTGGCTGGGGGAGAGGCAAGGGCCACCCCTCAGGCTGACCCTGTGGGGACAGAGTGCCCCCTTTCACCCTGGGGCTCCTCTGACCCTGAAGAGGTTTTCTTTGTTTTTTTTATGCCTTGTCCTCATCGGTGATTTAGGAGCCTGGACTCCTTCCCCACCCTCCAGGTCCTTTCAGGCACTTTAGGACGGGTGCCCTCCCTTTCCTGTTTTGTTACCTGATACCTCCTTGACCTGGAACAGGGTTTCTCGGTCCCCTCTGCACGTGAGAAGCACCTGTGGAGGAGGGGTAGGAGGTGCAACCTGGGCAGCAGCTCCGTGGGTGGGGCGTGGCCATCAGGGCTTACGCTCCCACCCCTGGGACTCTGTCGCGCCAGCGGGTGGAGGGCCACTCGTCTGGGTCTCCCAGGCATCGAGGCACCCGCCTCACCCTCACTCTGTGCTGTGCTGCTCGGCGCACAGCCTCAAGCTGCCCCGGCCCTGGTGGGGAGGGGTCTTCCTGCCGAGGAGCAGAGCGCTGTCCGCCACAAGCCTTTGTTTAACTGCCTTTGCTGGGTGCCTTTACAGTATGCTTCCCCCACCCGTGCGCACTCTCTTCTTGTCTCGGAGGCTCAAGGGGCCAGCACCCCTCTGCTGTGCTGGCAAGCTGCCCCCTGGTCCCCGCTCCCGCTGGCCTCACCTTCTTTTCTCCACGCACCTCTGGCCTGTCTTTGTCCCTGTGCGCAGCTTCCATGGTACGTGGTCTTGAAGAGGCCGGCTGCTCGCCTGGCTGGTTGTGTGGGCCAGCTTTCGGCGCCCCTCTCCATGCCCTCCAAGCTGGAAGGGTCTTGCACCTTTGCTCGAGACACTCTGCTCTTGCCCAGAGCTGCTCCGGAGGGTCCGGAGCACCAGGCACGCCTAGCCCAGCAGCAGGCAGCTTTGCCAGCCTGGAGGCCAGCCCGTGGCTTACTTAGTTTTCAGCCGTTTACTGTCATTCAGTCCAGTTTGCCTTCATTACCTGCGGGAGATTTAACTAGAAGAATTTATACACACAACAGAAGATGTATCATTAGGGTCGAACCTGGGCCGTGGGGACCCAGCGGCAAACATGCGTGACACCCGTTTGGACTTCGTTGCGTTTGCTTGTACGGCCAGGTTTTGGGGTCTCTGAAGGGGTCCTCGTCGGGGCTCCTCCTCGGGCCTGGGGCTCTGAGCTCAGCTGGTCAGCTGGCAGCACCCCCCTCGTCCACAGTGCGTGGTGGCCCCACATCCTCTGCCTCTTCTGGAGAGGCTTCCTGGACAGCACCCGGGTGCTGTTTGTGCTGTGACCTTGCAGGGCCACGTGGGTTCTGATCCCCAGAGCTGTGAGGCAGCATTCACGTCGCGGCAGCGTGCCCCTTCCTCGTCCAGCAGCTCTTAGTCTATGCACAGGGTTGTGCGTCCATCACACAGTCAGTGTCAGAACGTTTTCATCACCCCAAAAACCCGCACACCTCTCAGCCAGCCTTCCCCAGTTCCCTTATCTCCCCCAATCCCTCTGGACGTTTCATAGATAAGGAATCCTACAGCACGTGGCTCAGCACGTTTTCCATGTTCAGCCATGTCGTAGCGTGACTCAGAACGGCTTTCTTTTTTACATCTGAATAATGCTCCACTGTCTGGACAGACCGCGTTTTACCTGTCCTTCCCTTGTTTCATATGGCGTTGGCGTCCACTCTCTGGCTGTCAGGAATAATGCTGCTGTGAATACTTGGGTGCAACTTTTTTCTCTCGTGTAGATATGTAGCACCCTCCAGGCTGTTTTCCACGGCACTGCACCATTTACATCCCCACCGGCAACGTGCAAAGGTTCCGGTTTCTGCACATCCTCACGCACTCCTGTGACTGTTTGCCTTTTTCACTCTAGCTGTCCCGGCAGGGGTGAAGTGGTCTCCTGCTGCATTTCCCCGACGGCTGAGGACGCGGAGCGTCTTCCCGTGTGCTTTTTGGCCGTGATCTCAGAGACCCGTCCAGGCAACTCCATTTCTGCTTTTTGTTTTGGCACAGGGGTGGACGCAACTGGGGAGAGCGCCCTCCCAGGCTGGAGGACCAGCAGGAGCGCCCCTGGCAGGGCGGCGTGGACGCGGGCGCGGCTGGCCGGGAGCACGCCAGGTGGCAAGGTGGGGACTGGCTCCCTGACCCTGGGCAGGCTGCGGTGGCCGGGAGCTCTGGGTGTGCTGGTCCCCTCCAGAATTCCCAGCAGCTTCCCGAGAAGGGATGTTTGCAGAGCCTCTCTTCTCTTGCAGGTGGGGAGAGAGGCTTGTCCGGCCCCTCAGGCCCAGCACCCCTGGCGACCCGTGGCGGCATGGCGGGGTAAGAAGTTGTGCCCGAGGATCAGATTGATTTGTTCCTGCTCCTCACTTCTCCCTTTTGCATGTTTCTTCAACTTGCTGGGTTGGATGTTTTGAAAACAAACCCAAAGCGGCTCTTTGCAGCTTATGCAAATAACACTTCTTCAATTACCTGGAATGCAGTGTGTGGTTAATTTTGCTCACCTGGAATAAAGCAAGCACGCTCTAAAGGCTGCAGAATCAGTTGTATACTGAGCAGTGTTGCAGTGAAAACTTAACGCGCTTGAAGGGGAAACAACGTCTGAATTTGTTCCTAGGCGAGGCGGCTTTGCACAGGGGGGACATTCCCAGGACCACGTGGTGCCAGGTGGCGGACTGGAAGGTGGAGGACCGGCGGGCCAGGACCAGGGGAGCAGGGGCCCCCACCCTCACCCCCACCCATACCCCCCTCACTTTACCCGCCGCTACTAAGCCCCACGCGCTCCGCATTTTCAGGTGGGGCAGAAGCACTGTTGAACCTGTTAGCCAGCGTGACCTTGAGTTTGTGGAATCTTTTAAAACGCAAAAACAAATTCTACCACCATGTTGTAGCACAATACAATGTGAAATCAGGTTTTTTGTTTTTGTTTTTGTTTTTTCAGTAATAAACGTGTTCTAGTTCTGCCATTTTTAAGACAAGGTTTCTGTTAACGAGGCATTCCATTTTCCATTAATAAAATGTTTTCGGTTCGCACTGTCGCATGCGTGTGTCCCAGTAATTGGGGAACGTTGCGTGGCCGTGCTGCTGTCCATGGCTCAGGTGCGGCCGGGCATGTGGCCTCGTCCTGCCGAATCCTCCCACCCACCCTGTGGAATAGAGTAGCCGCACGCCCGAGATAGAGATGAGGATTCAGAGAGAGGAGTTAGATAATTTGCCCAACGACGTGGAGCTTCCACTTGGCCGAGCTGAGATCGGAGCCCGAGAATTCCTTGGCTGGGTGGGGCCGTGCCCTAGGAACCCTGGGCCTCTGCCTGCTTCCTCCCCTGCAAAAGGGGCTGCCGGGCTGCCTGGGTCCCCTCTGCCTCCTGTGGTGAGTCATGCTCAGCCCCTGCCATCAGCGGCCGGGCGGGGAGGGGTGACCGGGGTGCATGGGCCCCTCGGAAGAGGCAGCCCCTTGGCGTGGGCCCAGCAGTGCTCCTCTGGAAATACACATTTATATTTGCAGTCTCCTCATTCGTGATTGCCAGTGCTTGCTTCTCAGATCTTCCTTGAAAGTCTGTGCCCAGCACGGCACCTCATTGGCAGGATTTGGCCTGCAGGTGGCGGTCGAATGAGCCCCGCTTCCCCCCAGAATCGGGCGCTTTGACAGCACAATGAGGAGAGCGGCTGCAGACTGAAAACGGGTGCCGCCAGGACCGCATGCCCACAAGCGTATTGGGACAGGAGAAAGGCCCGGCGGGTCTCATCGGGAGGGGAGGGCTGCCGGCTCCAAGATGGAGATGGGGCATGTGCAGGCACCCCTGGGGGCCAGGGTGGTGAGAGTTGATCCACGGTGGCCCCTGCTGGGAGCCTATGTGTCTGGGGATGCCCCTCCTCCCTCTCCACCCCCACCCCCCAACAATTGCCAGTTCTCCCAGAGTGTCCTGTGCTCCCGCCGGGGTGTCAGTTTTAAAAGAGCAGCGTGAGAATCCGACCCAGCTTGCCGCAGAGGCTGAGCCTTAAAGGCAGGTTGGCTCTGGCTCTCGCCAGGGCGTCTGCCTGAGTTACCGCGAGCAAATTCCTCTCGCGCTTCCCCTGCCCAGATCATCTGCCTCTTTCCTCTGCAAGCTGGGGTCCAGAAGCTGGGTTCTAGACTTTCTATGTTAGGAGACAAAAGCCATCTCAGCCTGCCTGGGGTTGTGGTGGAGACCTGTTTTCAGATCTTACCTTAGCTGCCACAGAGCAAGAACTCCGGAAGGTTGGAGAAGCATCCTCAAACACTACGTGCTCAGCAGTGGGCCCCTGGCATCCTGCAGCGGCAGGAAAGCCCCCTTCTAACCAGCGGGGCCTAAGACCGTGGCGCTCTCTTCCTTAGACGCGCAGAGTACACCTCATGGTTTTAGTCCATCCTGATTTTTCCCGAAAGGCCACTCCTGAGTGAATGAGGGGAAACTTCTTTATTTAATCAGAACCTTCCCAAGAGCTGTTCACCGTTTCTGTGAACTGAGCTGCTCGAGGTGTTGGGGCCCTAAAGCCCCCCACCCTGCTGCATCTGCCCACTGCTGAGGCCGCCTGGATGGGTCCCTGCCTCCGCGCACGTCACGATGACTCGTGGTGAGCCGTGACATCATCGGGTCAGTGCCTGCACGCGAGCGTTTCCGGGCTGGATTTTCCTTTTAATTAGTATGTGTCTAACAGGGCATTATATATCTTTTTTTTCTTTTTCAATTGCATGAAAGTAGGTTCCATTAGCTCTGATTTACATTTTAGGAGAGAAGAGCGGTGTGACGAAATGTTGACTGTAAAACGGGGCCGTTGGGCAGCCTAGGAGGGAGACCCAGGGGCTGCAGTCGGGAGGGAGGCTCGGGAGCCAGACTGCTCAGGGTCCGGTTTCCTCGTTCGGATCCCTTGCTCTGTGCTTGGGCTTCACTAACTACAGCAAGGGAGTAATAATAGCACTTCCAGGGTTCTTACCAAGAGTAAACTCGTTAATGAACATAAAGCGCTTACGTAATCCCACACGGCATACTGTAAGTGCCTACTAAATGTTGATAGGCTCTGGGAGGCCTGATGGTCATCAGGCTTAGGTTACTCAAGCCTTGGGGTGGGGGCCGGTGAAAACGCTTTGAGACCTGGAAAGGAAGGGAAAAAAACAGGTTCCCCAAATACAAAAACCGCGAAATCAGAACTAGAACCTTATTAAATGTATCTCCAACATCTACCAAAAAATGTGTCAACTCATCAGTTGCTAAATTTTGTATTCATAAGCGATTTCATTAGATTTCAAAACAGCTCCTGGGTTAAATTCTCTCACACTGCAGCAATTCCCAAGCCTGCACAGTGATTGCCAGCCTCAAATGGAACAGGTTCCTCCCAGTCAGAGCATTTCACAGGCAAAGTCGTCAGGAGGCCCTTAGTGTTTGGAAAACACAACCCCAGAGGTGTTTTAACGGGGAAGGTTTGTGGGGTCTGTGCGCCCCACCGGGTCGTCCCAGGAACCCCCGCTGAGAGGACAGAGGACGGCGTGAAGCCCGCTTTCGGCACAGCTCTCCCCTGCCGGGTGGGCTCCCACCTCAGCTCCGTGTCTTTTGCCAGCTGTGCACCCCCTCACAGCCCTCGGTTTTCTCATTTCACAAATGGAGGTGACACCCCTCTCCCGGGTTGCTGGGCCTGTCTGCTGGGCGCCGGTGCCGCGGCCTGCCAGGAGGACCTGGGAGCTCAGCAGGATGCCGTTTTCTCGTAGACGCGGCCATTTCCTCCCGGATGCCTGTCCTCATCTGGGGGCCTTGAGTGGCTCACAGAACACTGTCAGGACAACTGGGTAGTTTTGTTTCCAGTTGCTGCCATACTTACCGCACACTTGGTGGCTCAAAACAAAACCCATTTG